>SEMN01000694.1:0-241505 GCA_005408345.1 Macquaria australasica
ACATATACATATATATATATATACAAATATATATATATATATACATATATATATACATATATATACACATATATACATATATACATATATACATATATATATACATATATATATACATATATATGTATATATATATGTATGTACATATATATATATATACATACATATATATAAGATAAGATAAGATAAGCCTTTATTGTCCCACAGCGGGGAAATTTTTAGCGTTGCAGCAGCCAGCAAAAGTGTCATATATAGAAATACAATAAAAATAAATAGAAAAATAGTCCTATACACAGTATAGACAGAAATAAATAATAGAGTGACACATATATATATACATATATATATACATATATATATACACACATATGTATATATATATATATATATATACACACACACACACACACAAAGAGGCAGAGGCAACACTTAAACTTTATGATAGGGTATGACACTTTATGACACAAGTGGCATGAGGTGATTGGCTATTTTAATGGTCACATTTGAAAGTTAGGCTATATGTTAGACTATAAGGAGTCGTAAGTACATTAAATGTACGAAGTCCTACATAAGACAATATACCGAAATTTTGGAAACCTAGTGCGTTTTGTTATCATTTATGAGAAAGAGGCGGCAGGAGAGAAGTAAGCTACAAAGGCAAGGTAAGCCTACCAAATGAATTGTTTGTAAGAAATGTATCCTTTGAAAATGTTGGAAATTGTTACTACATAGTTCCCAGATACAATTATTATAACATAACCCTATTTTCTGACAGATATGGGGTTAAAGTGAAGCTCAAATAGGCCTACTTAAATTGCCTTCCATACCTGGCAACCCTTCAGGGCGTGAACTGGATCGTAAAAAGGGGATCACTGCCCACCTTTTTGTCAGAGTGGACATTTACAGTAATACTTCTGTCAGGCAATGCAAGCCCAAGATACCCTAACGACTGAAGAGACCTAGGTAATCAGATTTAGTTAGATGTATGCCTTTATGTTTTGAAAGCGCGCATTTATTTTGTTAATTTGAATCGACAATATGATACCTACGTTCCCAACACATAGTGTTTGTTTGTAGTGGCCTAAGTAAGCTACAGTTAACTAAAACTTAATTTTATTGCATACTTGGTTTAAACTGTCAGCCTGGCTTGGAAAAAATTCATGTTCCCATTTCTTGTTGACCAGTCACTTTAATCTATCCAGACTCTTGACTTGGTGGCTGGGCCCGTTTAAACGAGTATGGAAAATGGAAGGTGAGAAGGGCTACAAATAGTAATTCGTATGGAGCGTAAATGTTGCCTTGCCAGTTCACAATTCACACAGCTTTTAAGTCTTGTATTGTTAACCACTTCTGTCAGCATGGTATATAAAATAGTTTTTTCCATGTTTCTTCTTTACCCCAGACAGAAGAGATTATCCAGCGACTGGAAAAAATCCTGTCAGTGCCCGGATCTGTAGCTGAGAAACAGCTATTCATTACAGAGGTCATTTTGCCAGAGGTAAGCTAATGAGGATATGTACCAAATTATCAATTAGTACAAAAATTACATTTACAGCAAAAAAATGAGTGAGTAAGTAATGGCATAAGCTTCTAAGAGCTACGAGTGTCAATAGACTTTGGAGAATTTTGAAAACCATTTGAAGAATAGATATCACAACTACAAAATGGAAACATGACTTTCTACTATAATTAATCTCTAGCCGTTAGAATCCAAACTGCAGTACTAAGTATAAATATCAATTTAAGTGAAAACATAAATGTATACAAAACTGAAAACTTCAATGTGATTAAAGCTGTCAATTTTTTACATGCATATTATTATTATTATTGTTATTAATAATCTTTTATTTTTTGTAGGTTTTGATTCAGTGGTTGCAAAGCAACAGCAACACCGAGCAGAATCTGTGCTTCTGAAGAGCACATCTTCCAAGGAAAAGAAAAGGTACAGGACATTGCTTACATTGTGGGTGTGCAAGCATGCCTATGTGCAATATCACTAAATCCATTCTGCCAGCCATGGCATAGAGTGGTTTTGCAGGTCAAGATGACGTCACTGTAATGACGGAATGTGGCACTGGTTCATTTACAGATAATTTTCTTTTTTCCAGAGCTGCAGAGATGATAACAAGTGACATAGAAAGCACAAAAGAGGTAACATTTTCATTTGTGAATACAAGCCTAGTAGATGAATTTAATACAAAGATAATAAATTGTGGGGTCCCTAATAAACAATACAAAACAGTTCACACTAGGAAATACTAAAACAGTAAACATTAACAACCTTATGAATGTCATTTAGTCATTGTCAATGTTATTCATAAGATATATCATATGAAGGTATTGTCTGTTGCTTGATCATGAGACAATACAGTATCACTTCACTGCTGTAACTTGAAGCAGCTTTTGTGCACTCACTGGACACAATAACGGTGCTCCTTTGATTGATTTGATTTGTATTGATCAAGAACTGACTAGATATTTGTTGCAACCATTTGTTTTAAGTAATAATTAACATTAAACATTAAGGTAAATCTGACTTGTGCCGCAAGACAAAATTTGACGGAAGACTTAAAATTCCCACTGTCCTTTCAATGGACAAAGAGGACCAAACTGAAATCATCCAGGATCTGAAGAGCTGGGAAGGTGATCATGATGAGGGTTCTCCAGCGGAACTTTTAACTTTTGTTTTTCAAAAAAAAGGACTGAGACATTCTGCACAGAACTTGTGGATAAAAAGAACTACAAAGTTTTCTCCAGCTTTTAGGAAGACTGATTCATCCTTGTGGACCAATGCTGCAGTCATAACAAACTCACGCTGTGCAGCCAAATTTAACTGCAAAACTTCACTGTATACTGGGTTTTAAATATTTTATTTATATTGGAATATTTTAATAAGGGGTTTTAATAAAGGTGCTAATAAAAAGAGTGAACAACAACAGCTGAATAGTGTCTTCATTACTGTAATATTTCATTCAGATGCTGTACTATGGGAACATAGTGCAGCATCTGAAAGTCAGGACTGTATTAACTGAATAACATTTTTTTCAGTCCTTAGTACATGATTTGAAATTATGATCCTGTGATGCACTGGGAAATGTAAATCAATATCTTTACCTGCAGTTAACTGGGAGCACAGTTTGTCTTTGCTGTCTTGTAACACAATAAATAAAGCTGTTTCATCCTAAATGTGACCCAGTGGCAGCGGCAGGTCGGTGGCAGCCGCCTCAAACAGCGGCAGCTACAGCGGTAGCTACCGCGGCAGGTCGGTGGCAGCCGCGGTAGGTCGGTGGCAGCCGCCTCAAATAGCGGCAGCAGCCGCGGCAGGTCAGTGGCTGCTCAGGCTGCCACCGGAAATGCCACTACTAGCTGCCGCAGCCACAAATTGAGCTTGCTCTTTCTCCAGGAGCTTATACAGGCGGCCCGAAATGCACCGAATACTAAACGAAACGGCACGCATTTTTTTTGTTTGTGTCTGCCCTGAAAAGAGCACGGTGCCTCACCAGATATTAACAAAAAACATCAATCAAAGCGAAGGTGATTGTTGTCAACAAATGCACGTGCCCATAGCCTGCAGGGCTGTCAATCAAACTCGCAGGCTCTAACCAGAGCCGTAGTTGATCAGCTCACCTAGTTTTACAAGGCGCTTTGGGGGACAGACGTAGATACACGTACACTGTAATTATGATGATATGAGTTCGGCGGCCAACCCGTAACTTATTGGTTATAGTGGTTATATGACCTTGTGTTAAGTTTAATTAGGTTGGAGGAATGTTTTAGGCAGCCAAAGGCGGGGCGACTGCTGCAGGACGGTGAAGTAACCAAACCCTTTCCATTCACTGCTCTGGTTTAACCCCCTCCCATGCTAGTAGTGGCTAGCTAACGCCAACGTCGATGACCCGTAAAAACCACTCCCAAGAGACTCAGCCCGGTAGATTTTTATCGCGAAACTTACGTAGCAACATTGGCACCCAACTACTTCTGTATCTCCGGTAGGCATTGTTTTTTGTTAAAACGTTATATTAGTATGTTTGTGGCTAACAGCTAACCAGAAGACACCTAGGTTAGCTGGCTTTTGAAACTACTGAGGTCGATGTTTTCTCATGGAGGATTTATACAGTTATTAGTCAAGAGGATTTACGAGCGGGCAAAGACAGGTAGGGGTTGTTTTTGTTGATACCGTGAACACACTTATTTCCTCTACAGCTAAAGCTGGTTGAAAACGGCAGTAAGGTTACGTATGGTTGTTGCACCAAACGGCGAACGTCGGCACGCACTCTTACTACGCCCGTTGAAGTATTGTAATAATGAGGACGGCTGAGTCTTGGTCTTCCCGTCCACAAAACCGAAGGTGCGGCTTGTTCTTATTTACTCAAACATGGAGCCAACACTCAAAGCAGCAATCAGTCAAAGCGCTGAAGATAACAGCATACATAAGTCTTATTTGTCACCGACAAACGAATTAACCTCTCGTACATTAACAAAGGTAGAATATCACTATTAATGTAAAGGAAAGATGCTGTTCAATAAAAGTGTTCAAATTGGAGATGTATTCCGAATCTGCTGACATTCAAAATTCACTGCCTGAAATTAGTATCGGCAGTTTAGCTGTGGAGAAGTAATCTGAGCCATGTCATGTCATCTCTATCGTGGCTGTCATCCTCTACCGCCTCCTGTCAAGTTGACTTAGCATTTGATCAAATGAGCGTCTCTTCATTTGACAGACCAGAGGAGGTACACGCTCGGTTTCTTCGCCATGGGGAACACCTGCAGTAATCATCTTGGGATCCCTCCAGCCAAGGGCCCCAATGCTGTGGGATGCACTGACTTCATGATGGACCACACTGCACAGGTAAAAGCAGGACCGAACCGAATAACCACAGAGGATATGTTGACGTTGTATGTGTAAATGTGTTACTTATTCATTTACAAATAAGTATTTGCTATATGCTTTATGGGTCAGTGGCAGTGTAACAGATGCTTTTCTTCCCCAAAAGAAAAGAAGTAAAATGAGAAGGGATACATTAGAAATGGAATATAATTACTTGCAGATCATATAATACTTACATTATTGTTTAGGAAGTCTGCAGCGATAAGACGTTGATAATCAATTCCATTACAACACTCATTGGGCATTCAAGGACAAGAGTCCAAAGTCCAGTATGAGAAAGAGACAGCATCTGTACACAAAAAATAAAAATTTAATCACACGCAAGATATTTAGGACATACCGCTAATCACATGATGATACACAGTAGTATTTGTGTGCTTGATTGTGTGAACTTGTTCTCTCCTGTTAACAGGGCAGCTTCTTCCGGCTTTACTATCCTTGTCAAGAGACTGAAAAAGCAGAGAAACCAGACTGGGTGCCTTGCAGGGAGTATTTTAACGGTCTGGCAGACTTCATGAAAATTAACAGGGCTCTCAGTGAAAGGATTTTCAACTACCTTTTTGGTAATTTAACTTAAATTAGCCATATACACAGAACATTTAAAATGTGTTTTTATACAAGTGTATATGTTTCTTGCATGTTTTTGTTCATTTCTGACAAATGTAATATACTTTATACTGCTATTATTATTAGTGTTTTACATTTCTGAGTGTTTTTCACTCCTTCCAAGCAGACATTGGTTTCCCTTCTTTTCTGTACAGTGTTCAAATCAGCTTAGAATCGTGCTTGCATAACGTTATTTGTTATTTTACTCACAGTTGTTATTGTTGCACAGTAATCCAGAGACATCAAGACTTTTTAAATCAATCTGGACTCTCAACCCCATTATCAAGCAAGTGTAACTTTGACAACAATGAAAGCAGAAATGATGTCCACTGTAATTATAAATGGCGTAGAAATGTAGGGGAACCAGCAGTTTCCTGAAAGGTGGGGAAACCTACAACATGAAAGCATGCTTTGGGAAATGATCATTAGTAATATCGTTTCTAACAAATAAAAAAAATAAAAAAGGACTGGTATTGTGCTTTAAAAAGCTTCTGTTTGTATCACTTGTTTATTTCAGGGTCCTTTAAGATCCCAGCCTACTTGGATGCTCCATTTAAATCAAATGGAAAATGTCCTGTAGTTATCTTCTCCCATGGCCTTGGAGCCTTTAGGTATACACAATCAATTTTAACATTCTACTCTCTTGTCAGCTACTGTGAACGCTGTAACTGACATCTCCTTGGTGTTTCCTAGGACTTTGTATTCAGCTGTATGTGCAGAATTGGCTTCTCAGGGCTTCATCGTGGCGTCTGTGGAGCACAGGTATTTGTATATATTCTTTATTAAAGTGTAACTCCACCCTCAAATTTTGCTAGGACCCTCTCTCCCAGCATATGTAAACAATGCAACAACTGTAGGAGGTGTGGCCTTGTGGCTATGTAGTGTGGGTCAGGGGACACGAGGGAGACTGACACTGATTAGTCTTTTTTATATAAATTTCATGACGTAGACAGGTCCCAACTGGTTGACTCTGTCAGCATTGGCTTTGCAGATTCAGGGCTGATCTAAAACAGTAGATGGCGTGTTGAGCCATTTTTAACCCATGAAATGCCGATTTTTATAAATTTGGTCAGAAATGTCAAAATTAACACCAGCATTGATGTGTTTCGTCACAGTACAGTCATATCATTCAGTTTACAGCTCAAAAAACATGTTGAAGTGTGCACTACCTCTTTAAATACACTTTTAGCAGATATGTAATCTTCATGTCAGGATTTATTTAAACAAAAATAAAGGATGCTTCTTACAGTACACACATCAGGATTGTAGGACGGCTGTACAGCAGTTATTCAACCAGACCTAATGTTGTCAGCTATCACGCATAGAATCTTTAGATATCTGAACTATATTCAAAGTGTAGGCCGACGATATGTACAGTGGAAATGTGAAACTAAGGCCATGTGTCAGTTGGAGGAAATTCTAGTTGAATGTTAGCCAAGCAAACAATAACTGAGGCAGTCTCTTCTACATGCGGCTGTCTGTTTATCTGTGGAGTAGGAATGGAAAGGGTGTGCAGACAATAGTACGAACCAGGTCATCACATTTCTTTTCAGTACAGAGACAAGGGGACCATATGGAGATGAACATAATGGCCACGGTTAGTCTGTCACTGGCGTGGATTGAAGTGGTATTCCACTGAGTTTGTGCATGCGGTTAAAGACTAAAGCCGCAGGGGGAAAAAAGCATGTGCTTGTGTTGTGACCCAGTTCATAGCTGTGACATGATGAGACGGACTTTGTTCCACATGCCTTGCATTGGTGGTCAGAGGTCAGTCCAGCCGCTCAGCCAGTGGTGCTTTTGTCACACGGCCAATCAGTCATAAACAAAGTTAAAGGTGGCAACTAAACAGCACCCTATGTTTATGTGTATGGGTTTGTGTGAGAGATGTTAATTAATGCATAGATCTAATATCACCCTTCATTTATTACATTGATCTGCAACCTAGAAACTGTCCTTTTTTTCTTATTCATTTGAAACAGGATGTACTGTAAGCTCATGCTAAAACCTAATATTTCCTAGTAACGCAAGGGAAGTTATGTTATAATCTTATATTTTAGATATAATTTTGGATTAATTTTGCTTAAAGGGGAACTTCCAGACATATCCAAATAATAGTTTGAACCTACGTCAAATTTAAAAAGTCCAAACATAGTTTTTTTCCCGCTTTTTTTGGCAGTTAGCTTTTGACTGACTGTCATTTTTCAGCATTGTGTGTTTCTTTTTTACGCAGAGACCAGTCTGCCTCAGCTACATTCTATTTTCGGGAGAAGACGGAGTCGGAGAAGGCAAACGAGAAAGTGCCTAAAACATCTGCCTCATCCCAAGACAACTTGGTAAAAGAGTGGATGTACTACAGAAGTCTGCAGCACGGGGAGCGCGAATTCCCCCTCAGAAATAAACAGGTGACGAGTATATACGGCCTGTACTTTGGGAAGTAAAATACAAGTGCCTTGTTTCTCAACATAATGACTGCGGCATATGAGTCAGCAGTCACTGTATAAAAGGTAGAGGTGGAGACATCATTCCTCTTTTATACAATGTGGGTTCAGCATTAACAGCAGTCGGATTGCACAATCTGCACTTTACACTCTAACCAATATGCTGATGACTCTGATGTTGTTCAAATCAAACCACATCCTTATTTCTTCAGTGTATTCTCTGATATTTTATCTGATATATAGCTTGACATTTCATCTATGCTGTCAGTATATCTTCTTAAATACAGCACTTTATTATGTTGAGGCTGAAATTGTGGCAACATTTAGTGCATGCTTTTTCCTTTTCTGTGTTCACTTGTGTGAATCTTTCTCGTCACTCCCAGGTGAAACAGAGAGCAGATGAATGCATTCTGGCTCTGGATAAACTCACTGAAATCAACTCAGGGATAGAAGTGCAAAATGTTTTGCAAACACAGTTCGACTGGACGACGTTGGAGGTAAACCTTTTCATGAACTTCAGATTTAGTAACAAAACTAATGAAAATATAGAAGTTATATTTAGAATAAGACAGGAAATAATAACAGAAACTAGTGATAATACAAGCTGGAAAATGTTGGCTGGAAATATAGGGTTATTTTCATGTTCTTGATTGCAGAATATAAGTCTCCAAGAAATTCACAGAACAAAAAAGACACAAACAAAACGTAACAACTCCTAATCTTAGGTAGAACACCAAAGATGAAAAAAATCTTGGCTTAAGAAAACTTGCCATTTATGAGACGTTATGAATGAAAAAATGGTCTAGCAATCAGTTTCCATTGTAGTAACCAAATATCAGTAAGATAAAGACTGTACAACTTAAAAAGTAAGGGTCAAAATATTTATAAGACTTAATAAAAATGTGTAACTCCTCCCTCAAATTCTCTCCCAGCATATTTGAAAATGTAACAAGTGAGGGAACAACAACTGTAGGAGGCGTGGCCATAGATATAAAATGTTGTAGATGTTTTATATCTATGGGCGTGGCTACGTAGTGTATGGGTCAGGGGATACAGGGGAGCCATTTTCAACCCATGAAATGCCGATTTTTATAAATTTGGTAAGAAATGTCAATATTAACACCATTATTGATGTGTTTCATCACAGTACAGTCATATCATTTAGTTTACAGCACAACAACGTGTGCACTACCTCTTTAAGTATTATGGTCACTTCCACATTAAAGTAACGCTGTTATTGTGGGGCTCCTGTGGCTTGGGGTTTGGGGCACCAACAAGTTCAGGGACCTTTGTTGCACCTCTCCACTGTCTGTAAAGTGCCCTCCCCAGAAGAATACTTTAAAGTTACAATGTTACTGCACAAACATTACTATTCCATTTAAGTTTGTTTTTCATCTTCTTTTTCCTTGTAATGCGAGCAAGGAGAAAGCTTTGATAAATAC
The DNA here is from genome assembly GCA_005408345.1 of Macquaria australasica. NCBI lineage: Eukaryota > Metazoa > Chordata > Actinopteri > Centrarchiformes > Percichthyidae > Macquaria > Macquaria australasica. Next base: position 9,375 of record SEMN01000694.1, read on the forward strand.
AACATGGTCACCAGTTTGGACAGTATCACTGAAATAAAGAGGGATTTGTTGACATGGTATATTAAAATGCTTAAGGCCAGGATGTCACATTGGTCCTTTCACAGTGACCTTATGTACTAAATGAACAGTTCCTCAGAAAAAAGTAGTAGTTTTACTTTTGTTTGTATTCAAGTAACATTTAGAGGAAGATATTGCAATGCTTCCCTCAGTCATACTTGCCGTGACGTGTTCAGATTAGAGTAAACTTTTCATTGTCCTTATCATTCATGTCCTCTTGTCTCCTGACTAACAGAACTCCATGGATCTGTGTAGGATAGCAGCGATGGGGCATTCCTTCGGGGGAGCAACAGTGGTTGAAGCTCTGTGTAAAGAGGTTAAATTCAAGTACGTGAAAATTCACAATGTGCATCCATCATCATATCGCCTTGTTTTGGAGAAGCAGGAATATGATTCATATGTATACATATACATTTACAGTAAAGATGCAATCTGTCAATTAGCAAGGAGAAAAAGCTACATCTCAGACCACATTTATCCTAGAGATTTCTGCTCATTTATACAGCGTGTACACGTTCAACTTATGAACTTGGTTAAAACCAAACTTCTATACAAAGGTGAAAGTCTGGACAAGCCTGGTACTTACTATTTGGCCGTTCTTTTTTGGTACTGACATCTTCCATCGAAAACCTGGTCAGATTCTCCTTCACGGATCCTTTGATAAGACTTTGGTTTCAAGTTGTACGGCATCTTGTGTTTAAACTACATTTAATATTTGAGAAGTAAGGTGTTAGATTTAGAAATTGAAGTCATGTGTATCTTCGTTGTATTTTGCCATAACCTGCCCTGGAAACTCTTCAATCAGGTGTGGCATAGCGCTGGACGCCTGGATGTTCCCTTTAGATGACGAGATCTTTCCTCGGGTGAAGCAGCCAATCTTCTTCATCAACTCGGAGAAGTTCCAGTGGGCAGGAAACATCAGCCGCATGAAGAAGCTGGACTCAGCCGTCATACAGAGGAAAATGATCACCATCAGGTACAACGGACAGAAGCCAAGTTGGGGTTAAAAAGTTGTCTGTTTAGTCTTGTTGATTCTGTAGAAATCCGTTGTTGTTTCCTCTCTGACTTTGCGGTGATGTTTTCCTTCAGAGGTACAGTCCACCAGAGTTTCCCAGACTTCACCTTCCTGACAGGCAACTGGATCGGTAAACTGATGAAGCTAAAGGGAGAGATCGACCCAGAGCTCGCCATAGACCTCTGCAACAAAGCAACACTAGCCTTTCTGCAACGCCATCTAGGTAAGAAGAATCCCTTGCCTATCATTTCTAGTATCTCAGAAGGTTTATCATAAGTGTCGTTTGTTAAAGCAGAAACACATTTTCAATTGTGTTTTGCTGCAATTGTGCTAAAAATCATCTCGGATTTTTCAGGTCTAGAGAAGAACTTTAATCAGTGGGACCCTCTGATTGATGGGCAAGATGAGAACCTCATTCAAGGAACTAATATTACTGTGCTTCAGTCTGCCATCTGAACGGTCTCATATTACTGCAGCAAATACCTGGGACTGTCTGGCCGTCAGCTGAATGATTTCACCTCGTGAGTGGGAGTCAGTGGAACGCTCCCCAAAACATCAAGCCAGGACTGCTTGGTATTTCAAATGGACTAAGGATAACATCGAGTAGTAATGGAAAGGAAAAGATCATCTCTACCTCACCAGCAGGAAAGATTTGTTTTTCTTGACAGATAAACATCCACTCAGTGTTGTTTCATGGGGCCTGAATGTTGTGTGGGAACAGTTGGAACACTTCCTCTTTTCACTGTTGGTGAAACCTTCCCATTTTACCAGCAATTTCTTTGAGAAATAATTTTTAATCATTTTCATCTTTGAGTGTATATAAAGTCAATCGAGATAATGTTATTTCACACAAATATTGTATGTCTCTTTGGATATATGACCTTCCAGCAGAGATGAGCTACATTATGATTTGCAGTGTGATTATGTGATGAGGCCTGTAATGAGGATCATATCCAATCGAAGGGCTAGGGATGAGTATTGTTAAAAGGAGGAAGATTGCTATGATTTTAGATGACTCACATACCCAGCCATGACAGCAAACTAAATGTTTCCATCCTGATTCAACAGACAGCTATATAATCAAATCAGCACTATTAAAAGGATACAAACACTAAAAGCTTGCATTAAGATACCATGTGCCTTAACTCACAGTACTGTTCATTTTGGGTCAATGATATGTAACAGCCTTCTACTTTTATACATTTACCGTCTGGAATAATCTGCCATTTATACACAACAGAAATCCAATAAATCTGGTTTGTATACATTCTGTGCCAACTTATTTACATGGCTTGATCTTCCAGCTTAAATGGGTTCTAAAGCTAAAACTAAAGCTTTTGAATAACATACTTGTATAAACTCCAGAGGTCCCCTACCAGCAGCTATGTTGTCATTGTTCTTAAAAACGTGTCTGTTTACTTTTGACTTGTTTAAGAAACACTGATAATTCAAAATGTCACTCTTACAAAAAGCTTGTATGGACTGAAACTGTCGGAGAGTCCTATGTTTATACACCTTTTGTCAAGCTATGATTAATTCAAAAACAATACAAGTGAATTAACTTTAACAACCAATACCATATATTACCAAAATTGCTATGGTCCTGTTCATACTTTTAACTTTGATAAAGGACTGTTCAGTGTCACAAGGGAAGTGGGAGTGTTGAAACCCTTGGCAGCCATATTGAAAAATTCTGAGACTGTACTAAATCGCTTCATTCACGAACGTACCAGAGTAACATGCAACAGTCCAGCGCTTGTATCCAATGAAAAAAAAAGCCAAATAAACACAAATTAGGGCTGCAACTAACGATTACTTTAATTATTGACTGATCTGATTATTTTCACTCAATTTTTCCCAGAACCCAAAGTGACGTCTTCAAATAGCTTCTTTTGTTCAACCGACAGTCCAAAACCCAAAGACTCATCATTTACTGTCATACATGACAAAGTAAAGCAGCAAATCCTCATATTTAAGAAGCTGGAACCAGCAAATGTTTGAAGTTTTGCTTGAAAAATGACTAATTTAGATTAATATTTTCAATTAATTGTTGCAGCTCTAACAAATGCCTCGCTCTAACTAGTAAGATGAGGCCATAACAGTTTTTCCAGCAGGACAGTGGATGTCAGGCATCATTTGAGCTCATGAAAGAGAAAAGTGCCGTCACTGCCTCCATGGACACCAGACCTCATCCATTCACACCTTCCACAGGTACATTTAAAAAAGGACAACCATGAAACATTATCGTAGGACACCGTGACATGCTCTAAGAGAGTGACAGAATAATGTGGATTTTCAAATTCAAAAAACAATACCAGAATGCAAGTTGTGACTGAAGCAGACGTACAAAATATCAACTTTCAGTAAATACTCATGTCTTACCAAACTGGGGCTGCCAATAGAGAAAAACGCGCAAATGTTACTTTACCCACATTATCTAAAGTTAAGCTCCTCCAAACAAGGGGGAAGGAAAACCATGACTCATCTTGAATCGATCTGTAATGATATTTATTGTGCCAACATATACATCTTCAACGCATGCATGTATCCACACAAAATACAGAACATTCTGCAGCATTTCGCCTGACAACCATCAGTATTTTATATTCAACAAAAGATTCAGTACTTTCCAAAGAATTATGTGGCAGTTTATCAGGACAGATCATCTGTAACACAACAGTGCTCCAAGTAACACTAGGCAAGCACGTGGATGCTGACCACAAACTCCTAAAGCATTGACAACTCTTACTGTAGAAAGGCACTTTCAGCCAGATGGTTGTTTTTCAATAGGAACAATGAAATTAGCCATTTTGGGCCAAAGCATAAAGATGAACTGCCAGGTCAATACAATAACTCAAGACTACCATTGAGCAACGAACACAACAAAGAAAAAAAACTGAACTTAACCCTGGCTGATATAACTAAAAGCATAAGCTGTTGATCAATTTCCATTTGAGTTGTCTGATAAAAAGGCACATGAAGGAAACAGAAGGTCATTACTCCTCTGGCTGGTGCTCAACAGGCAGAACATCAGCAAAGCCATCATTGATTATCAGTGAGAGATGAGTTATCTTCGACAGCTGGGCCTCTAAAAAGGAAGGAAAAGATTTAATCATTATTGGGTATTGCATGCAACATTTACCACAGATTGTAGATACAGGGTTTGTACAGCTTTTTAAGAGTCAAATTAAGCATTTTCCAAGACTTTGTATGAACCCTGTAGATACAATCCTGTAAAGGAAACATGCAGGTAATGGAGATTAGGATGAACAAGATGGAGTAAGTGCTATAAAGCCAGAGAGCAGGTGACAGGAACTCCCTGATCATTTTCATGACGGTGTGTGGAACCTTCAACGGCAAGCATAAAGATGTGCTTAAGACTCATGAGAAAGTTCATTGAATGTATATTACTATTACTACTTCATGCTAAAATGGCTCAATTTCACCCAAGAGTTTCATTTGGAGATCAATTATTCATATCATCTCTTACCAAAACTGTCATCAGCAGAGGATGACATTTCTTCCTCAAGCTCATCATCGCTGAAATCCTGGAAAATCATCAACAAATTCAGCCTTATCCTGGTTTTGATCTTATTGGGGATAGGATGTTTACATGGAACGTGAGAAACATGACTAACAGTATCCAGGTTTCTGATCATCTGTGTGCAGTTGTGTTTTGACGTCTCACCATCCCAGCCACTATGTTCTGTACCAACGAAGAATGTTCAGAAACCTGGATAACATGCCACAGTACCCTGGGTATCCATCAGTACTCCTGGTCTTTCTTAACCCTGTATAAGGTCTTATCCAGGTTTCTGAAACCAGGATATTATGTTTACATGCACATCATATAACCAGAATGCTCCAAAAACACGATCATAACAAGGATACTAGTGCACATGCAAATGCACTCTGAGTGATTTCAACATTACAACTTTTCACTCTTGATTATGTTTTAAGTCAAGAATGATCCAATGCAGTGTGGATTAGATTTTCCTTGTTTTAACCCAGTCAGTTGCACTGGAGCCTTCTGGATGCTCAGGTGGTGCAGTAAACCACCTGAGCAGCAAACATGCTACAATGGCCCAAAACATTTCCATTGGGAGAGATGTGCCGCAGCTTCAGAAACGATGCAAAGTCAAAAACACACAATTCTTGAAAATAAGTGCAACAAAAACACGTTACCTATCCAGTCAATAAAACGGAGGTTTTCCAGAACTCTAGGGGGAGCTCTAAATGAAATAGCTTGAGTTTCAACCCGAGAGAGAGAGACGCGGGAAGAAAAGTGGAGTAAATAGGCAAAACAAAAATATATGTATTCTTATTTACATTTGTCCTTAGTCTTTTCCCCACTAGAGTCCTGGAGAATTTCTGTTGTGTTGACTGGATATGCAGCATTTTTCTGTTGCATTTGTTTTCGGGCTTTGTGCATTTTTGACTTTGCATCATTTCTGTATTTGCAGCGTGTTTGCTGTTAATGCATTTGTTTTGGCTTTCTGTAGCACATTTTTTCTTTGCAGCCCATTTCCATTGTTGTATTTGTTTTGGCTTTCCATATGTGTTTTTGACTTTGCATTGTTTCTGAAGCTGCAGCACGTTTCTCCTAATGGAAATGTTTTGTCTTCCCTAACCCCCACACAGCCTATAAAGTGCATGTGCCTAAGCAATGTGCACTGCAAACACACTGACAAACCCCCAACATAAGCTTTGTTCCTAGTACATGATGAGTGCCTATTCAACATTATGTCAGTGAATATACAGCTACATACCAGGATTCCCACACATTTTTATCAAAACTTTTCCATAGGTTTTCCATAATATTTTACCTATTTTCCACAAGTTAGTTTAAAATAGGTAGGCCTATATAGCGATCATAAGGCACAACAATGAGGCTCTTACTCCAGTGTGAGCCCTCCGCCAACTACACTGAACAAAAAAATAAATGCAACACTTTTGTTTTTGCTCCAATTTTTCCATGAGCTGACCTCAAAGAGCTAAAACTTTTTCTTGTCTGAAGGTTGTTTTTTTAACCTTCAGACAAGTTCTGTCCATAAGACAAACGTTTAACACCTTAAGTATTAAAGTTATCTATACACATTTTGGACATCAATTCAGTGGACTAACTATCAAAGGGCATTGCGTTTGTCCATGAATGCAAACAGTTACCTCACTTTGTTGGGGGGATGAATGCATCAGCTGCTCACTGTCATCTGTGTCAGCTTCTTGATGTGGGACTGAAGGAACAGGGACAAGTCAGTATAATCAGAGTTACAAACCAGCAGAACATGGTCTGTTTCTGTCAAATAATGAATTATGTTTAATGTCAAACATGTAATCAAGATCAGTATTAACATTGGAGACCAGAGATGTGGCCATTAATAAAATTTGGTGTAATTGGAAATTTACGCCATGATGAACGACATTTTGTTGTTCATCAAGCCTGATACCTCTGCAGATGTCCGTCAGACAGATCTCTCTGACAAGACAGGTCACCTCTTCAACCAGGTTACTCTAAAAAGCAATACAGACAGCATTCACTCATCAGGGATGTGATGTTTTGGTGTTTAATTTTAGAATTGTGTTGATTGATCTCCATTACCAAATCTGGACAGGGAACTGTGTAGGCCTGTGGCTCGGTGTCAGAAGGCAGAGCTGCAAACACAGAGGCAGGTGACACAGATATCGTATGTTGCAGTGTTTTTAATCAACATACTATAAAGAATGCAAACAGATCTAACAGGAAGAGGAATGTGGAAAAAGCCCAAAATGTGTTGAATTCAACGATCCAATTTGACATTAAAACAATCAAGATGAGAGAAACAAACCAGAAAGTTCATCTTCGTGAAGAGCCGAGGTCTCGTCTTCAGTCACCGAGTTATTCTAAAAACAGAACACATCACCAATAACAGAGACTCTCACTAATAAAGACCAGCTCAATGAAAATCTTTAAAAGCAAAACAGTCAGCATTTATGTTGGTACTCCAAACAGCTTTAAAAATGATTTTCACAGAAATAGGGTTCTACCTTACCTTGTAAGGCAGGGTCCCATCCTGTAGGGTAATGTCTCCAATTTCCTTTTCATGCTCTGAAGGAGCTTCTGTGAAGATAATCACAATCACACGCCATATCGACTGCACATCATCGCACTGTACGTGAAAACACCTCAGGACATTAACAACGAGACTCGTCTGGACCAAGAAGACCAATCATGGACCGTTCTGTAGACCAGGCCGATGAGTAGCTTTGGAGCTAGTGGTAGTAACCAGTGGTCTGTGTAAATGTCCAGTGGTAAATCGATAAGATAAGACTCCCTTTTATAATAGCTTACCTCAAAAAAATTGTAACCTCATATTTCAGCACATTAACTGTGTAACCCAAGCCTGCAGTATTTATTATTGCCCATCTTAAGGCCTTTACACACCAGGGGCGTTTTTGTTTTCGTTCAATTAATTCACACATCAATATATAAAAATTGTTGTTTTTGTCATAAGTACTCACAGAACGTGAATATTACACTGTGAAAAAGCAACATAATTTTCTTACAGAACGAAGTTTATTTTTCTGAACTTTCACATGGTGAATAAATCAACCAATCACGTTGTGCGGAACGGATGTCATGTCACAACAATGGCGGACCTGCTGATTGTTTGTGTTTCTCATCACCCTGTATTATATGACAAAGGACACAAAAATTATTAAGACTGAACTCAAAGACAGCGTGTGGAGCAGCATCGCCGGATGCAGGATAGTGAGCAGCTTATGTAGTTTACTTTTGGATGTAGTAGAGTTGATAGCAAGGCAACAGTGTCAGAGCAGGTTTGGCTCGTCATATTAATCAAATGGGGGTGGGGAGCACTCTGTAGCTTTTTACCTGCAGGGCACTGCACATAGACTACCCAAAGTAACATAAGACACTGGAGTAATATGAGTGCTCCAGTATCGTATATTTTTTCTGAAGAATAAGCTGCTGCAAAAATATCTATCGCAAATTTGAATCGCTGCTGGTATGTTTTATATAGTTTGGATACAAAATATTCGCATGCAAGTTTTATGCTTTTTTGTGTTGTTTATTCGTCATGTCCCTGGTGTGTAAAGGCCTTTATGATGCATTATGTATGTCGTGTTAGAAATGACTCACCAATTAATTGTTCATGAGGGAACTCCCAACAAGGAAGCAGCGATTCATTTTGGACCTAAAATTTAAAAAATTGCAACATTTTAATGTAAAGAAAGACCATGTCAGAGACAACCAAAGGAAGAGTAGTGTACGTATAGTACTTTACATATAGCAGCAGCGGAGGGAACCTATTTTTTCATGATGGCCACGGTTATTTGAATGCTGGCTTTTTTATGAGAATTTACAGTATTCACCTCTGAATTTAAGTTTAAATTAAGTCTGTGTTTTACCCACCTCGAGCTGCAACTACACCACAAAGCCTGAAACCCTGTATAAAAAAAACACGCATGCATATACCTCACATGGGGAAACTCATTGTGATGCAAATTACCGTTTCCTCTGCTGTCATACTACTGAGACGATTATCTCTTGAACTGGTGACTTTGCCATAATCACTTTGCTCATTTGGATCTGCAGTGCAAAGGGGGAAAAAGCAAAATCATTGATAACAGTACATACTGAGAAATAATGCTGCATCCACTGCCAACTACTATAAAGAAGTGCTGTATAGGATTGATAAAGGTTCCATGGTAATCACACTGCATGCCTGGCACATTGTTTTGCTGTTTATTCAATAGCCTCTAAAGACTGATACCTGTGCAGACATCTGTCAAACAGGCTTCTTCAACAGAACAGATCACCTCTTTAACCCCATCACCCTGAGCAGCAATAAAGACAAAATTCACATGTCAGACGTGCCAAGTTTTGCTGTTTGATTTTAGAATTCTGTGGATTCAAATCCATTACCAAATCTTGAGAGGGAGCTGGGCAGGTTTGTGGCTCACTGGCTGCTGTGTCAGTGTCAGTGAGCAAGGCTGCAGATAGAAAAGAGATGATTTAGATACACAAATAATGTGTTGCCTAAAGGCTTCAGAGTGCTTCCCTGCTTATGAAAAAAAATAGCAGATAGACCAAAAGCCTCATTTCCTGGCACAACTGAAAAGGATTTACATGGTTTCATTTTACTAAAAATGACCCTGCCTACAACTACTGTGTTTTACACTACTTGCGTAACTATTCGTTCCAAATAGGCCCCTGCAGTTCTCCATTTGTATTGCGTGCACACAGCGGGTACACATAGATGCAAATGAAAAACAAATGGGAAAAGCCTGAAAGGCGTTTAAACCAAGAATTCAATTTGGCAAACAAGTATTCTGAGATGATGCCATCCAACCTGAATATGTATCCTCGTGATGAGCCAAGGTCTCGTCTTCACTCACAATGTCAATCTAAAACAGAACAGATTATCCATTACTGACCTGAGGACAAGGGCTTTGTCTAATGCAGACTATGCCAATGATGTCTTGGAAATCCGTCATACTCTAATTAGTCATCTGTACTGTAAATATTCACAAATGACTATTTACTCTTGACAAGAGGAACAAAAAGCACTGAGAAAACCACCATCCAAAATGGTGTATTTCCTGACATTACCTCGACATGTTTGGTTACACATGGCACCTCTTTCTTTGGGACACCATCTCCAGCTTCACTGTCCTGCTCTGTAGGAGCATCTATAAAGACAATTGCACTCCAGTCATTTCAGAACACACACAGTATTACACTTAACACCTGTTTTAGCAAACCAAATTTATTTCCACCTGCAATACCTACATTTTCTGAGTGCGACTTTTTAACCTACCTTTTACCTATTGTCTATAATGCCAAGATGCACTCCAATTTTCTGTCTTTTCTTTTTAGTTACCTAAAGCTATGTGTGTTGTAGGCTAATGTGATAGCTTGCCCTTAAAAATGTCCTTTTTCAGATAATTTCATAGCCTAAGTCTACACTGTGTTGCATGGTTAGAATAAGGAATCCCTCACCAAACGCAGGAAGCACAAAGAAGGGCTGCACCAGTTCAGTCTGAATCTATGACAAAACACAGATAAAACCAAGGAATCAAAAGAAATAAAGTTTTCCAAATGTCTTTTTTGAAACATGGAGCACCAAAAGACCTACAAATGTGCTTTGTGAGCTGTACTTCATCTCCATACAACTAAATCTCAGCAAATCCTCCTAAATATTTGAATATATACTTCTCCAGTTAGGAGGAAAACCAAGTCTTGGGTAAACCGCCCTTTTATGTACAGTGTGTAGCGATACAAACAACTTCATGTACCTGCTTTAAATCTTCAGAAATGTTAATTGTTTCAAACAGATCAACGCTGATCCTGGGATGAACAGCTTCACGGGGAACCTTTAGAAGAACACAATACCCAATTACATTTCATCAAGTCTATCAACCCATATGTACTCAAGTCAGTGACAGTGTGAGATGTATTGTCATACAATATACCAATTTCACAGTTGTACTGGTAAGACAACAATCACTGGCAATGGTAACATCGCCGTCATCTCTTTTCTCAGTTGGATCTGGAAATGCAAAGAAAAAGCAACAAATTTACTTTTTATTTATTATTAAGTTCACACAATCACTGACCACAACTTCCATATTAACATGATTTCTACATGCTTATTTACTTTCAGCTGCTTACTTGATGGGCAGGAAATGCACCATATTGTTTACTAACCAGAAACAAAGACAAAAGGAGAAATTAATGTGTTGCTTACCAGAAGAATTCATGTCAAAGCTGCTTTGCATGCTGTAGGTATTCACCTCTCCAGGTAGAGACTCCAAGTCAGTAGTTGCGATCTCCGCAGGGTTCTCATTTGATGGAGAATTTAAGTCATCTGGTCCTACAGTGTCCATCACTAAAGCACCCCCCCATTCAGTGCCTTTGTCAGTTTCCACCGTACTCTTGTCACAGCTCAAGGTCAAAATACCTTGGTCACCTTTGTTATCGAGTGGAGGTAACATGGTTTCATCTATGCCACTATCAACTGGCAAAATGTCTTTGGTTTGAGATACCACCATAGTGGGGAGTATGTTCACCACTTCATTGGGAACAGTTTCTCTCAGGCTCTCCGACATTCTCAGTATTTGAGGTCCAGTGATCATTTTGCATTCTGACAAAATCTGATCCATCTCTTGTTCTGTGGACTCCACGAAAGACTCAGAATGAAGAGAATCTTCTGAGCTTTTACGGTTGTGTTGGAAACTTGCTAGTTTTGGGATCTCATTTGCAGTGTGAGGGTCAACCAGCTCACCAGCACTCTGCTCTTCACTGTGGTCTCTCTGAGGGTGAACACATGCAACAGCAGTATCCATTTCTTGGCTTTCGAAATACTGTAGTTCATCCTCGGGTTGTGCAGTCTGTATCACAGTTGACTCACATTGCAGTGGTGTTTCATATGAAGTGGTCAGTCTAACTGCACCAGGTTTGTTTTCTGTCGAGCTCTTCCACCAGGTTTTCAGTGCCTTATTTATCACCTGGCCCTCACATTCCATCTGTACAATGCATTTGTTTTTTCCTTCTTCTCTTGTTACTCTTGTGACAGTCATCTCTAACACTTTGTCTGTTGTTAGTGCCGACAACTCATCTACTGCACCACTGTCCCAGGATCCATGTGAAGCATCAAAGCCTTCAAGCTCGCACAAAAATGCCTGTGGAGGAGTTTCCATCAGGTCAGGGGGCATTTCCCTCACATCTGTAACGTTGACTTGGGACTTGTTTCCATAGTCTACAAAGAGAACAGATAGCTCGTCTCCATCTTTGTCAACGACCTCTGCACGGTACCAAAGGTGATCGTCTGAAAAGAGAGCAATACATGGGCTGCCAGGGGAGAGAGAGCCCAGGTCAATTTGTTTGTGATCGACGGCATTCCCAACTTCTGAGACACTTGATGTTATCTTATCAAGCTCTTCCGAGTCCGCAGGCTGACACCAAAATGTTTGAGCATCATTTGTAGTTGTGATGTAGACCTCTAACTTTTGTCCCTCTAAAAACTCTTGTTGGCAGTAACATAGAGAACAGGAGTTCAGCAGTGATTTCTGGGTGTTCTCTGGCACTTGCCTGATGTCAGAGTTCTGGGCAGGTTTTTCCTCAACTTGTTCAAGTTTCTCTGAGGAGATTTCAGAACAATCAGTTGAACATCTAGTAGGTACTTTACACATGAGATTCACACCACTGTCTTTAAGACCGACTTCCCACACAGATCCTGACTGCCTGATAAACTGACACTTGAGCACCTTTTCTCCATTAACACCAATGTCTTCTTTGAAAGCTGACACCACTTCTGGATCAAGCACTTCCTCTTTTTCAAGAGCTGCAGCATCGCTCAGCATACAGTGTGTGCTGTACATGGGAGATTGCAAGAAAGACTTACGGAGTCTCCCCGTCTTGGAAATTGGCATCACTGCTGTATTTCCAAAATCAACAAACTCAACAAGAGCCGTCATGTTGCTGTGCATTTCCTTTACAACTGCTCTATACCATGAGGAATCATCTGCAAACTCTGCCTGAACAAGGTCACCTGGATGCACATCTTTGATGTCATGAGTTTGGGGGGTGGATTGGGGATCATTGAGCTTTTCCACAAGGGAGAATATTCCATCCTCCTCTCTGACCAGTTGCACGTAGAAACTCAATGGGCTGTTGCAGTGAGAGACATAAACATCGGCTTCCATACCTGATGTGATAGATTTTGAGGGCAGGTCAGCAAGTTTAGGGAGTTTTTCAACATTGCTTTCCTTCTGAGATTCTGTGCCAGTTGATTTGGATTCGATGATCTGTTTAGTTTCTGTGGGAAGACTGTATTTTCTTGGTTTAACATAGGCACCTGCCAGCTCAGAATCATTTCCCATATCACTTGCTGTCCTTCCACATGACTGCCTTTGGTGTGGAGGTTTGTACAGCTCTAAGGGAGCAGCTCTGACCTTCTGAGCATTTTCACAAATATGGTGCAAAGGTTTCGGTGCAGACTGTACATTCATGTCGGCATCCCTCATTTGATGTGCTGGTTTTGGGGCAGAGAAATTTTTCTTGATGGTTTGAGTGTGATCTTCCATTTCTGCAGCTTGTTTTGGGACAGCTTTTGAAGTCCTCTGTGCATGATTTGTTGAAGCCTCAAGTGCTCTCCAACCCTGGTAGACAACCCGCTTTTCTGTGTGCATCTCAGTCTTAAACACCTTCTTGATCTTTGAATTAATCTGAGTATTTCCTTGATACAGCTCAACCAGCAGTTTACCATCAGGTTCTCGGGCCACTACAAGTGCTTGAAATTTACATTCTGTCGCACTTGTTTCAAACCAGCTGTTCACCTCACTGGGAACATTGGCAGGGACATCAGAGAGACTACACACAACTGCCTGTACAGGCACAGACATGATGTCATTTGCCTCTCTGGGAACTGGAAGCAAGTCTGATTTGTCCACCTCAATAGTGTCACCATAATCAACAAAGTGAACCAGAATCGCTGGATTTGTGGCCTTGATCTGTCCCCTGTACCACTGCCCATCAGTGTACTTCGCAAAGCACAAAGTTCCAAAGACTGTTGGGAGCTTTACATTCTGAAGCTGATGACAGAGATTGCTCACTTTGATCTTGAGGTCCTTTATCACATCAGCGTTCCTGTCGAGCTGGCAGTAGAACTGACTGACATTGTTCACACACGTCACTGTGACCTGTTCCTCTGTTCCAGTTTTGACATTGTGCGTTGAGTAGTAGTATGTGTCCAGACGGAAAGATGGCCCAGTGGCTTTCTTGGGCGGTGCACTTTTGACTAGATTGACCATACTGGTGGAGACACTCTCAAAGGGAGTTTCTATATCCACAATGTTGAAAACAATCTTCTGCTCACTGTACATGACAGCATATATGGTGCACTTCAAAATCACAAAGTTGGATGTAGCAGATTCCACAAAGCTGTGGAACCTTGCTATTGCTTCTTCATTCCAATCATTTGTGGCAGATGTGGGGTCAACAGGGTTTAACAGACTGCATCGAAAAGCTTGGCCTTGCAGGGTGAGGAATTCTGGGCAGATCCTCCTCAGGTCATAGAGGGAGACTGTCTCCGTCTGGCCGTAGTCAACAAACAACACATCCACATGAGGTGTTTTATGTTTGTGAATTACAAGGGCCCTGTACCACATTCCATTATCACGGTGGCGAGCCACACAAGCTGTTTCTACAAGAGGCTGAAAGTCACTGCCTGCATAATGGGCCTGTATGTCATGCATAAGCAATTTCAAGTGCCCTGCATTTTGTACTAGTTGGCACCAGAAGTCATTTGGGCTTTTGATGTAGGACACACTGACATCAAGGACACTTCCAATGGGAAACATGTGTTCCCTGAATGTAGGATTTCTCCTTTCATTACTGGAAGGGCCAACTGTGTTTAGGGTCTGGAAAGACATTCCATTGTTCTTGTATATACCTGAGAGTCTGGCATCTGGAAGTTGTGTGTGAGGCAGAATGGCAGGTTGCGTGGTCATTTTGGCTACGGGCAGTCTGTGTGTCTCAGCCCTTTCAGCATGGCCGGAACTGCACATCAGTGTACTAAGATCTCTTTCTTCCTGTGCTTCAGGATCTGTTAGTTGGACAACATAGCCCTCATCATATTTTGCTGTCACGTGTACATTTAGCACTTTATCTGTGACTGCTTTGATGAAAAACTCACAGGCACTTCGACTCCATCTCCCATCTTTCGGTCTGATACCACCCAGGGTGCATTTCAGTGAAAGACATGGCAGCTTTTTTAATTCGTCAGGAAGGTTCCTGATGTTACTCCTGTCAACCCCTTCGGTGTTTCCATAATCAACAAAGAACACCTTGATTTGTGTCTCACCAACTTCAGCCACAGTTGCTCTGTAGAAGTCACCATCTTCTGCCTTGGCAGCACAGTAGAGCCCAACAGTTGGATTTCTCACATCTTTATCCACTGAATCTTTGTACAGATGGTAGATACTATCCATCAGTTCATCCAACTCATTTGCATAGTTCTTTGTTTGGATCCAAAACTCTGATGGGTCAGATACGTGCTGAACAACTGCCACATGTGAGGAGTTAAGAGAGAGGTCTTCAGCTGGCAACATCTCCACTATTCCTTTTCCTCCTTTTTCCTCTACAGCCTGTACAGGAGTTAACATCTTCTGACTTTGGTTTCTGTCTTGCTGAGCTGGATCCTGGTGGCTGTATGCAGTGCTACGGATGTCATAATGTCCAAGTGTTTTTTCACACTCCAGCAAACAGCCCTCCTTGGAACAAAACAAGTGGTTAATGTTTGTGTTTTCATCCCCATAGAGTGTTACATAGTGAACACCTTCAGAGATGCTTTGGTACTCAAATTTGGCTATCACTGTCTTGTACAGAAGAAGGCTCCTGAGATAGTCAATCTGGCTGGTTGTCCATCCAACCCCTTTGTCAATGATTCCATGGAGGGAGCAGATGTAAGTCACAACAGGCATCCTGAAGAACTCTGCAGCCAGTGGTCTTATATTCTCCACTTGAACAAACTGTTTTGTTCCATAGTCAACGTTCAACACTTCCACCATTTTGTTGGTTGGGAATACCTGTTGTAGAACAGAGCGGTACCACCTGCCATCACTTCCTCTTGCAGCACACGGAAACCCAATCATTTCTGGACTTACAATGCAATTGGTCGTTCTGCCCTCACAGCACTGTGTCATTTGCTCTGTGAGTTTCTTCAACTCTTGTGAGAACACCTTCAACTGGCAAAAAATCCGCTGCGGATTTGTCACATCTGTGACTGTGACAGTCTCCACAGTTCCTGCTAGCAACTCTGGGTACATGAAAAGCTCTTGCTTGTGCAGTCGCTCACCTGCTCCCATGGAGATCTGGCGAGTCTCTGGAGACACTTCAACTCCACTATGGGACTGTAGTGACATAAGAACAAAGTCCTGGAACATGACTGGAGACAGCTTTTTGGCAATTCCCATCTCATACATTTCTTTGGATATGCAAGGGATGTTTAGGAGAAATGTTCTCTGCGACACAAGTACATCTTGCACATGTGCCTTCACAGACTTCCCGGAAAGAGATTTCAGAAATTTGAGAGCCACTGGAGACCATCTGTTCTCAGGCGAAAGTGGTAACACATTGGCTAGCACACAAAATTCCACTTCAGGTGGCAGGTGAAAGTGCTTCTTCTTACCCCATGCCAGTTTATTTGTGGTGGTGCTACATGTCATCCCTTTGTCAATGAGGAACACACTGCATTTTGAGCCATTTCTTAAGACTATGCGGGACCTGTACCAAGTATCATCTATCTGAACCAAGCACTGGTCACCAGGATTTCCTTCAAACTCTTGAAATGTGTTTCCAGGAGACTGAATGTCTTTGGCCAGGCACTCATAATCTGCAGTCTTCTCCTGGCTGAATTTTCCCCAGAACTCCACAAGGACACAAAGGGGATGCAAGTGGACCTTGGTTATGAGGATTGTTACATCTGATCCTTGAGTAGGGAGTCCTAGGATTGAAGACATTTCTGCAGTTTCATGAATTCCAGCTACCCATGATTTGTCACCTTTCATCAACACAGCCGTGCAAGCACTGGATCTGAAAAACAAACAAGCAAACAACATACGCACACATACAAAAACACACATTAAACACAACATTGCCACTCACTCCTAGAATTCTTGTTCACTAGCATTTTAGAGGACAGATCACAATTAGGGTTGCAACTAACAAGTTTCATTACTGATTAATCTGTCGATTATCTCCTCAATAAATCTGGTCAATAAAATTTACGATTAAAATTTCTTAAGCCCAAACTGATGACATCAAATTGCTTGTTTTGACCAACCAGCACACCAAAACCTAAAGCTATTTAGTTTACTATCACATAAGACAATACTGAATCTAAACACTGGAAAAAATGTTTTACTGTTTCAATGGGTTATTTTACTTCCTTGGTATTCTTAAGATATTTAAAAGGTGCATTACAAATGTAAACTATACAGTTACACTAATCTATAGCAAGAATCTAACCACTTCAAATGTTAGAGATTGATAAATGGACCCACATGCAGACAGCGTTTCTGCTACATTCAATTTTAGTGGGCATTCCAAAAGACCTAAAGTAGCATTGTGTTTAAAAAGAAGAAAAAAAAGGATGAAATTGTGTTGATGTGGGCATGCTGGTAGAGATTAAATACCAGTTTATGAAAGTATTAAAAGTGAAAGTATAAAAAGAATCTTACAACTGAGGATAACAACCATTTTATCCTGTCTCGGTAGCTGCAAACACTAGAATTAAGCTGTTCACATTACAAAACATTCTACCAGGAATGTGCACATGTGATTGGCCAATGCAATCCATTGCCTAATGACACTACATTGTGGCCAAAGTTGTTAATTGGTTAACCAATTTGCAAGGTAACCCTGTGTGTTATTGCCCTCTGGGTCGCTGTTGCCGTCACTTATTATTGCACCTATTTTCCAGTGACCACCACTACAAACTACAGCCTAAGAAATGGCCGAACAAATCGGAGATGTGGGCAGTGATCTACAGGTCAGGAATCAGGGTACATTACTACAACAAACTGAGTGAAATACCAACACACAACAGTGTACGCTGCTTTTCAGGGTTTCCCCCAGGGAATTTGTTAGTGAAGGTGGGAAAACGCTGCCATATGCCAAAATACTCACTGCGTCTGTTTTGATTTTTGAGGGAGATGATGGAGCTTGCACAAATCTTGCTGAGAGGAGATGCAATGGGAAATCTGAAAACATGAGGCCCAAAGCACATATGAAAAACAAACTCACATTGCATAAAATTGAACACTGAGAGGCAGTGATGATAAAGCTATGTGATAGTATAAAACAAAGTTTAGCCAGGAGCCAGCACACACTACAGCAATCAAATAAATATTTTTTCTTGTGCAAACATACCAAATTCGATTTTGTTTGTATCCTGCTTGTTGGGAATAACCCTAACTATCAATTTACATTTAAAGAGTTTTCTCAGTTTTATTAATGGTCAATGCTGATCTTATTTGCAGATTAATTGCACTGATCACTTTATATTTTTAATGCATCTATTATTTAATCAATTTTGCATAACTACTTTGTCTTTAAAATATACTGTAATATCTATAAATAGATAAGTAATAATAGTTGAGCATAAACTAAGTCTATGGTTGGACAATGTAAGATTCACAGAAAAAAAGTAGACAGACATAAACTTGCCTTAAAAACCACTTAAGTCATACCTGTTTGTTCACATAGTTTGATCAAATTTAAAAGAAAAAGATATTCTACTTACATTTACAATAATACATACCTTAAACAACCACTAACTTGCCTGACTTGACCTGATATTTTTTTCCATCCTTCTCTGGCAAGACCACCAGTTAGCTTAAGTCAAATTTTCCAATCATTGGGAATAATTATTGCATGATAATATAAAATGATTGGGGTGGGACATTTTCTTAAAACCAACTAAAAGTATAAATAAATAAATAAATATATAAATATAGTAGTTTAAATCTTAAATGCATGGGTGTTTTGCTAAACATTCACCCCATACCTCCGGCCTTTAGAGAGACATTACTCATGTAACATAGATTAAGCTACAAATTAAAATAATATTGCGTATAAACTTTTCAGAACATATTCGCAATAAAGTCTTCATTTTTGTTTTGTTTTTTTAAATTCAATCACTTACAGATGCCAACGTTTTTCAAAAATCTGATACCTGTCAACATAGCCAAAGTACTGTTTAATATACATATTGTACTGTTTTCCTTATAGGGTACTGTAACTGCTCATTGACCAGTCCTTACCAAACACAAATAAGTTAGCATTGTAATTGTCATTCAGTGTTTTGTGATTATTGCTGTACTGAGTTACCAAAGTCAACCCCAGGCTCTATTTCTGCTTCTCAATTATCAGTTGCTTCAGACATCTTCCTTTTCAGAGTTACTGTTATCAGAACCTTCCTCTTTTGAACGAAGAACATCTGCAGTGAACCGACACAACACCATTGTGCTACTGTGATAGTAGGCAAACTTTTTTTTTTATGACAGTAGGCTGACATAAATCATCTTCATTATCCTCTGTCCTTGTTCAGTGACACAAATCGAGCCATACAGGAAAACAACACCAACACTACCTACTACATTGAAAAAAAAAAGACAACACTCTTACATACTGCAGATCTCTACTCTATAACGTTTCAGAGAAAAACAATCAAAGATTTTCAAAAAAATTTCCATTTCATTTATTAAAAACAAATAGTTTGGGGAATAGAAGGGACTTAACGTTGGACCACAAGCCTTAACTGACTTAGGCAAAGACAATACAATTAATTAGACCACACACATGCAGTTAAAGGTAACTTAAATAGATGAGACAAATTCACAATAACTGAACTAACATAACGCTACCCAGTAAGCTAATGGTACAATTATTGGTTAGAGGTGTTAATTTTATCGACGGTAACATTAGGCTCACGAACCGGCTTAATTTATAATCATGAATAGGAGTGATTAATTTCAGTTTTCCCAGGACAAGAATCCCCAAACTGCACCGTTAAATCTTCACAACAATGGCATGGGGTTTTGTTTAAAGTTAGTTAACGTTATATTCAGACGTGACCGTTAACGTTAGCGTACCTCGGCACCGCAGCCATTTGACTCAAACAATGAAGTGGCAGGTGACGTTACAGGTGCTCAATTAACTGTGGGCAGATTAGCATAAAGACTATCCTGCATTTTAGATTCACACATACGTATGAGCTGGCACACAGTAACTCACCCGTTTTATTCCAGGAGCTCCTGCCGAGTCTTCTTGAGCTCACGACGGTGGGAGCACAGGTTGACCAAATTAACGTTAACGAAGTAGGCAAATCCACGCACAGCCGCGGCGGCGCTAACGTTATTCCAACCGCCTAAACTTTTTCAGATTTAGCTAGCTAAGGTTGGTCCAATTCCAGCGTTTCTCTTCTGGCGTACACTGTTACGACAGGAGATCCGTGTAACTGCTTCTGAAAGTACTTCAGTGTGGCTACAAGTTCAACAAACTCCACAACAAACCGACGTTAACGTCTACCAGCCCGAAATCACGCGCGTTCCAACCGCTCTTCACGTTCTTTTCCCTCTTTTTTCATCCCTGACCCGGAACTGTCGTTGATTAACCCTGTCGCGCAAGTAAATGCACAAATTTAACTAAATTCAGCGATATATTTATATTTTTTTCTCATAGTCTACTCAGTTCAGTTAATGCCGCTCTGAAAAAAATATTTCACACAACTATTACAAAGAAAAAACAATTATATCTCTAAATAAGCAGGTAGGCTTACAGTATTTGTATGTGAAAGTTAATGATGAAAAATTATTTAATTCCCAAATTTCAAAAATGCAAGTCATGCTCAGATCCTGACAATGCACATCAATACTTTGAGCAAGCAGTTAAGTTTGCCTCTATCAGATTAAAGCTGCTTATCACCCCATCAGGTGGGAGATATTCATTTTCTTTCACAGTGCAGCTAATGAATATGTCAATCAAGATTGTCCTGTTGAAATGTTTAGAGGTCAACCATCCCAAGACAGTAGGGCCTTTTCCTCCTCTCTAACTTTGCTGCTGTGGCCATGGAATGCATTCACATGGGCTGAACACTGTAATTCAGAATCGCAAATGTATGGTGCAGTCAGTTTTAATCTATACATTTCATTTTTGAATATTTTTTCTTTTCATATATGGATTAGAAAAATATTGCAGTACATCAAAAAAAGGAAATGGAGGAGACAGACGATGCAGCATAACATCAAAATACAAACTGCGAGTTACAAATGGCTGATACAGTATAGTGTCCTTCTCTCTGCCACACACATATACATGCACAGAGACTGAACTAGCCTAAAGGTTTTTTATATTTCTTTGGTAAACTGACAAACGAGTCCTATAACTAGGACAAATATATGAGTGCTTGTGAATGCCAAGCGTTAAAATGTGTCTCCCTCTGATTGGTGTAACTCTTTAATGTCTTGAAATGAATGAATGTCTAATAAATTGCTCAAGTATATGTCTTGGCTCAAAGAACCACTTTTGAAGGGGTGATGAGGAAAGTGTTGCCTCAGGAGTTATTTCACCAGCACCTTCCTCTACACAGACAGGATGAAGGCAGACTGGTCACTGTGTGTAGATAGATATAGTAGAAACACTCGGAGTATGTATAATCATCTGTTGGCTCGTACATCATTTGTAGACAAGAGCGGCATGATTTAGTGTCCCTGCAACATTTTGTGTCGTTTAAGTTTTATTTGAACACAGATTTATGCTTTCTTAAATAATACACAGCTAGTCTTCTGTCTTGTATAACCAATGTGTCAACAAAAGTAAAGCTAGCGTTGATCATTTCATCATGTGCTGGAGACCTGCCACACGTACTGTTCTGCATTTTCGTCTCAAGAATCAGCATGTCTTTTATCAATTTCAGTTGTTACCACTACCACTGAAGGGGTACTGTAATGATAACAATGACAATAACAATTCTTCTGTTTTCATATCTCATGTTTGCCAAAACTGCCATCTCCAAAGCTGTGGATGTGCTTAGACATTTGATTTGGAAGATCAGAGTGCCCTTGCATACATAATATAGTACTTTTTACTGCACATTAGCCGGGGTAGATTGCTGGTTGGGCTGGCCCAAATCTGCAAGTACCGAAGTTAGATATGAAATAGATTATTTATACATGAAAACTCCATCAATTCTGCTTTTTAATATTAAAACTCAATCAAATGAGTCCTTGCAACGGGACAATCAACACCCACCTCTGCGACCATTTGAAAATCAGTAAAAGTAAAGTGAAAGAAAAATAGAAGGAAGTCAAATAGCAGCATAAATATTGGACTTTGAACTCATGGTTGTGGCAACTATTCGATGGCATCATTTGGGAATGGACCACCAAGATATGGCTCCAGAACATATGTTAAAAATACAATTACATCTTCCAATCCAATCCATCCAACATGAATTACACCACCAGGGGGAGCCAATGCATCATAATGAACTAAGGGTGCAGTTATTCTAATAGTGTCATACAGTACCTGTCTGATGACTTTGTTTACTTGAGGACTGTTCAGAATACTGGGTACATTAGTATCCAAAAATACAGTAAAACAGAGTATATAATAATTAAATTCTCAAATACAGTAACTTGACAGAAACTATTGAATTCGTGAAACAGTGAAGCCAGAGGCACCCAAAGGATTTTGTGTTATTTTAATGACAGATGACCTACCAAACCACTGTAAGTACAACAGAAGTCTGTGGGCTTAATTTGGAGAAAAATGTTTCTTTACAGGTGGCTGGATTTGGAATCAGCACTAAACATTACGCACAAAATACCTTTATATATACGTTGGACAACTTCACTTGTGGAAGCTCAAACAAGTGTAAGAACTTCTGGGGAAATGGCTTTCCCTCACACATGCTGACCCACTAAGTTAGTTATTTGTGTTTCCCCTTTGTCTAATTAAGTAATCTTGCTGGAATCCTTAAAAGCATTTACCAGCCCAAAATTAGTACTGAATGAATTTAACTTGTTGAATGGAAAGGTTGACCAATAATACATTATAATAGACCTCTGGTGAAAACTGGACATTACACCTGTTTTTTCCGTGTAAAATTATTATTTGATAAATTTAATGTACTGAATTTCTCAGGACAGGTGGAGAATGTATTAACAATATCGTATTCTTCTTAACTTAGCTTTTAAATGTCCTTCATTTTTCAATATTTTCTTTTATTGTAATTGTTTTTAATTTAATGTAATTATGCATCAAATGTGGGAGTATTTTCTGTGTTCTTTTATCTTTTGATTTTCACTTCCTTTAAACTGTCCATCTTTAGTTTTAAATCTTGTATCTCTTGTATTGCTTGCCTGTATTTTTGCACTTTTATATTGTAAATCTTTTACCTTGTATTTTTATTACCCTGTAAAGCACATTGAATTGACCTGGTGTATGAAATGTGCTATACAAATAAAGTCCCCTTGCCTTGCCATGCCTATTGATTTAAAAACCTTGTTATTTTCAATTGAGGCTGTCAAATTAGAAAGTATTGGTATTATAGTATTATATTATTAGTATGCCTAGTAGGAGCAACAGTTTGGCGGGTCGAGGGCAGTGAGCATGTACGGTAGCTGATATAGACACTTTTCACGTCAGGCATTTTGACTTGCCAAAGCAGGAAAAGCACAGGTGTAAGTCATAACATTAACGATGGCTCCATTCCATTAAGTGTCCCATTAAGCCACGTCATTGAGTGAGCATACACAATACCTGTCACTGTTCTTTCCTTGTGTTTCTGGCGTTTTCCCCCTCCCTCTTGTGGCCTGTGTTGTCTGTCTCTCTGTGAGTGTGTGGGTGTCGCTCTGGGAGGCGTGGCTGTCCTCTTCACTTCTCCTGCTCTGTATCTGCAATCAAGCCGGCACACCTGCTTTCCATCAGTCAGCAGTACTTCTACTCCGGTCGTCCACCCACTCATCGCCAGCTTCTGCTCGTATGGTAGCAAGCTCTCCGGCCTCTGAGAATATCTCCAGTTTTGCTAGCTGTGCTTGTACTCTGGTTCTAACTTTGTTCTTCTGTGCCTCAGGTCCCTGCCAGCCCTTCACGTCAAGTCTGCCTGCCTCTCTCATCAAGTCTGCCTGCCTGCCACCCAAGCCAGCCACAACCTCCCTCCAACGCGCCCACCTCTGCTCTCCAACTTCCCTGCTTCAGCTGGACCTTTCATCCAATAAACCCGGTTACCTTTAATCCTGAGTCTGTGTCCTGCACTTGGGTCTTTCCAGTCAACATGTCACAGTACCAGAGCCCTGGAACTGGCTCTCCTAAATGGAATGCAGCCATTATTAGTGTTACTAATTCCTCCTGTGCTTTTCCTGATTTGACAAGTCAAAATGCCTGCTGTGAAAAGGGTCTCAGTTCCAGTTGAGTAACGTTAAGGCATACAGTATAGCACAATGCTACAGTACATGTCACTCATCTGCACTGCTAAACTTTGTCACACAGTACTGTAGTGAGTTTGAAACGAGCATTTAAAAGGAGATGGATTTTGTCCATAAGAAGATGAGAGAGCAGGATTTACCGTGAGGAGAAGCAAGTACTGCGTCTCTCGCGGTAAATCCTGCTCGTCCCTTGAGAACATAAACATCAAAGGTCTCTGCATACTGTTGAAGAACCCGTGGCTCCTCTTTCCATGGCTTTTGTTCATGTTCTACATTTTGCACTAGATTGTCATGTATTTTGCAATTGACATGGCCTTTTAAATGAACTTCGAGGTAACTTATCAAATTAAAACTCTATACATTTTTTTGTTTTTTTACCTGGGTGCGGGGCCTGTGCCAGGCCTGCTGTTTGCGTGTGCAAGGGCAGTGGGAACATTTTTGGTTCCCAGTGTACTAAAATGAGCTGTCTGGAAAAGTAATGCAACCAGATTGTTGCACAAACTTCTTCCAGCTGCACAAAAGCATGAATATGCTCTTATCTCAGGTGGAATGTTTGTAGTTTCAAAGGTGATATGAAGAAGGTGATGTCAAGACTTTAATACATTTCACAACTTATTTAAATAATCATTTTATATTTTAAAAATGATAAAAGCTGTTATGTGTCGGTACCATGATCACATGCTATGTAGTGAGTGTGTAGTAAGCATCACATTAAATTGGCATTTATAAATTAAGGAAGCCTTGAATTTATGAATGTGTTACAGTCCTTTAATCAGTCCTTTTTATGTGTTTTAGTTATTCAACTGTATAGCTACTGTTTGTTGCTTGTCATCTAACTCTTAACAGTTAAGTGCTGAACTAGAAAGTAATTTACATGTTAATTAGCATAGTAATTAGCACAGTAGGCTACAGACCTTGATAATCAAAAATGAATTGCTTGTCTAACTTTGACCTTTTCACATCGCCTTAAAATTTGTCAACAAGACGGACAACATCTGCAATTCTGATTTTTGCCAGAGAAAGGAGAGACCGGGAGAAAACACTCAGTGACTATAGATCGTAGCACAGTAGAGCCCCGACCGGAAGTTGCGTTTCATTGACTTGAGTTTTGTCCAATTACAAAAAAGTGTCCTACCCTTTCCGTAATCTGAAATGTCGTTGTGTTTTGTGTAATGTTGTGTTTTGTGAAATGTTAATGTGTTAACAGTAGTAAGTAGAAAAGATTTGCTTATTAATTTTTTTGCCAGCACTACAAGAAATAGTGAATGTACGTAACTCCCTGTAAAATCACAATTTGTCATTTGTACATTTCTGTTTATGTATGGATTAAACATCAAGATATGTGTTAATTTGTGAGTTTAAGACGTGTTGATATGTGTATCTTTGAGTCGGGCTAGCTGATTCCAGCAAGTACTAGCAATCTATTCCTTTAAGCATGGCAGAATTTTCTAATTTGGGACGGAGTGTAAAGCAGTGAAGTAGATGACATTACTTCCCTGACCTCTGAACTTGAACTTCACTAACCTGCTGTAACAGTCAAAGGTCTCTGACATGTAGACTTTCAGGGCAAAGACTCATCCAAACCAATCCTTTACTCACCAGCAGTACTGTTACTTAATGAAGGCACAACCTTGGAACTCTGTTAAGCAGAGGTGGCTCTGGCTAGCTGGCCTTACAGCTGACAAGCCTATAGATGGAAAGCTCCTGCTGCTAAACACAAAATTATGGGATACATATTGGGAACAAGCTATTACTACTATAAAATCCTTACCGTAGTTGATCTGCTGGTCTGCTTATCCATAAGGTCCAGGGTAGGGGATAGGGATCGGGTGAATGGGTGAGAGTTATGGGGAGAGATGTGGAGGCAGGCAGGTTGGGGGTGGGGCTGGGGTTGGAGCATATGCAAAACAGATGCTCTTATTTCTTGATCTCTGTCTGCTTGTTAATAATATTTTGGTGAATGCGTAGACATTTGAGATAACAAACGATTTGCTTTATCTGTGGGTTAACAAACCTTACCCATCCCTATATAATTGTGTTTGAATCTCAATTAAAACTATGAATTTCAGATGACCAAGAGAACTTACTGTGACCACTCCCAGTAAGTAAATAATTAGGCATATTGTCCTCACATGTATGTTGTCAATTATCCAATTTACAGGGCGTGTGATGTGTCATCACAGTTCATCTACATGTACAAGCGTGTTCACACCCTCACCTTTAACTGAGGAAGACCATTTTTGGTTGACACGTTGTCATGTCCATGCAAAATTAAAAAAGAACTGTGAACAAGATATCAGTGTGCTGGCAGTTACCCCCTCCCTCCCATCAGCATGGAAGAT
The DNA here is from genome assembly GCA_005408345.1 of Macquaria australasica. NCBI lineage: Eukaryota > Metazoa > Chordata > Actinopteri > Centrarchiformes > Percichthyidae > Macquaria > Macquaria australasica. The sequence goes on from SEMN01000694.1 coordinate 35,781, forward strand.
GAAGAACAGCTGGAGGGAAGAGGCAGCTTGGTGTGCCTAGTGAACAGCGATGCAGAGGAAAGCCTGTTCTTTAGCTGGTGGACATGAAGTCAAGAAGACACCTTATCCCCATAATTGTCCATCACATTATCAGTCATCAATGATAGCTGGAGAGCATATAGCCTATTCACTGTGTGTATATAGATGTAGTTCATTTACTGAGAAAACTTAAGGGAATTGGAGAGAATGATTCATGAAATTTCCAAAGAGTACAATTGAAGTAAAGGATCTAAATGATTCTAGCTAGCTAGTTAGGGACTTACAGTAGCCTATATACTACTTTCACATAATAGGATACTTATATGTATAAAGTATTTAATACATACATATTTACACATGAATATGTGCAAATTAGGATAGAATGGCATTTATGACAACACACTTTTCATTCCCATTCTAGAACTGTTTAATGCTTAAGTCACAGTGACACTGACAGATCAGTTCAGTTCAACCACAGAACAATATAGTAAACATTAACTCCAAGTTAAAAAAGTGATCAAAACAGCTACCAAGATGTTTGGACTGCGTTTTAAACAGAAGGTTTGTTTCACAAATGATCTACACATTTTTCTGTAGATTCTGTACTATTCATGTGACCTTGTGAACTGAAAAAATTGATATAGTTCAGACTCTAATCCAGTCAGATGTCTTGTATACTTTCTGTGATCTCTGATTATATCAGCTATGAAGGCAGATTATTTTTCTGTCAATATTCAATTTATCTTTCTGTATTGTGAACAGAAAAACCAAATACCTTCAGTGGATATTGTGGCAGATGAGAGCAAACAGCGCCTCAGCTCTCAAAAGAGGTAAGGGATACAATAACTGTTATTTTACTATTGTCCTAATTATTTCTGAATTTCCACAGTCAGTTTCATTAGCTTCCTTTAGTGTTTTGGATGACTTTATTTGTTGTAAGTGATTAACCCCTTGAAACAAATCCTGCAAATGGTCCGTGATTTATTCCTGGCTAAAAATGATTCCACAATACAAAAAAACAACCGTGTTTCTGTGTATCTACAGTGTTTCTGCCACCAATGCTCCAGTCTCAGCAAAGTCAGCTGAGGCTGGAAAACATAAAAAGACAAAGAGGGCGCTATGGAGGAATCATCTCTTCGGTCACCGTGAGGTATGTTTGACAGAACGTGTCAGAGCTTCATGTTAACCTAATTTTAGTCGACTGTAACATTAAAATTTAGACTTTTAAGTTGTAAGAAACCATAAAAAATATGTTTGACATAGTTTTCTTTTTACTCCACAGAAGAAGGAAACAAATCCAAAAGAGGATATCGAAAGACAGGAAAGGTAAGAAACTTCATACTGAATACATTTTTTAGTTTCTATGGTCATGTGTATTGCTAACTCATTTAGTTTAGTGAATGATTTTACTCAGAAGAACCTTAGAGCATTGGTGCCCAACCCGGGGCTCGGGGACCTTCCAATGGGTCACAAGATAAATCTGATGGGTCATACTGCTACATAAGTGTATTTTCATTTTTTCCTAAATATGGTGAATAAACAAAGTTTGCAATAAATAAACCAACCATGTTTCTCTTCAGCACTAGTTGCGCCACCTTAACGGCTGAGTCGAATCAAACCAAGAAGACTTGTAGGTGGCGTTGGCTGTTTAAATGCTGCCAGGTATGTTTCACCGAAAGAGCCAGAACTCAACATCAACCAGATACTTACTAAATGAGAGCACAGTACAAAACTGATACAGTTCATTAGGCTGTCTTTGCATTATTGAACCATGAGAGTTGTTTTTCCTCCAACAGAGAAGAAGTCGGGTCACTCCGGCTGCCGACAACCACGGACAGAAGAAGAAACCTCAGAGGAGGTAACGCCACTCATTTAATGCTGCTTTCACTGTCTGTTTTCTACCACTCTTGTCCAGTTTAACTTCTTCTTTCTGTGGCTTTCTGTCACTTATTCTATGCACCAATGATAGATGAAATAAACATTTAAAATTCAATCGGTTTCTTCTTCCGGAAGCAGCCCAGGAGCACCAGAACAGACAAACGAGCAGCAAGCGTCGAGTTCGTTTTCTCACCAGGATGAAGTGGTGCCGTTCAACATAGAGCTGGAGGAATCCTTTGCACTCTTTGGCAGGCAACCAAACATGCCTGTGGACTACTTGTTGATGTCCAAGTTGCTCGTCTACATAAGGAAGCAGGCGATCATCAAAGCGCTGCTCAAGGAAGAGTTTAACAGGTCAGTTAAAAACTACCTCCAAGTTTACCAATGATACACTCCAAATCAATACCTTTTTACTCTGAAAGCACCATTTAGTCATTTTTTGATCATCTAACAGTTGCCTGACTTAAATGAAATGATAATATGTAAAAAACACAAAGTGGAGCTATATTGAATAGACGATTTCACAAACTGTTTGTGTGGCTCCTCTTCAATCATGGATGCTTGTAACCATTGGTTACCATTTTAATTTGACAGCCACTTCCTGTACAGTGCCAAAGCAGAAAAAGCGTATTCCTGTCATTGTGACTTGTTTATATGATTGTTTGTATGTTTCTTATATAACTCATAGTAACCAGTGTTTGGCACTTAACAACATGGAGGTAAAACAGTTGTTCAAGAACATTCTGTTCAATTTTCCAGTCTTGCAAAGTGTTTCTGTTATTTTGTCCACTTGTTTTTCTCCCTGCTGTGTGATTTGCTTAAACTCGCTTCAGACAGAGGCACTTTGTTAAGAGTTAGGTCAAATGTGCAGTACTGTCTGGGCTCTCGCAGCCTCTTCTCATATTTACTGACCGTGTGTTTGTGGGGTTTGTTTCTTTCTGTAGCTCCAAAAAGAGACAAGATGGTGTCAGTAACGATAAAAAGCGGAGTACCACCACCATTGACCGCTTCGGGTGAGTACAAAGTCCTAACAAGACATGAATCCATCAAAAATGAGCTCCGGTTTGTGATTGGTCAGTGAAGAACAGATGATGTCAATGCATGTTTTGACTGGTTGTGTTTGTGTGTCAGGTTTCCAAACATTGGGCAGAGCTGCTATATGAACTCCAGCCTGCAGAGTCTCCTGACGCTGGAGGACTTCATCAGGGACCTCAGCTGCCAGGAGCAGGTCTGGAGTTCAGTCCCTGAGGTCCAACTGTTCAGGTACAGCAGCCCACACACACACACACACACACACACACACACACACACACACACACACACACACACACACACACACACTCATGTCATGCTCACATACCTTAAGAACAAAATGAAATAACAGATCCACCTCTTTTCTTTCACGCTCTGCAGAATATTCATGGCAATCAGAGACACCCACACCTCCTCAGACTCCCAAAGTAAAAGCGGCCTCCTGCACTCATTTAAGGAGGCGGTCTCAGTCCAGGCGCCCAAGTTCAGTGGCCGGCAGCAAAGTGTGAGTCCGCTGGTTTTATGTTTTATCATTTCACCTCCTCCTGATAGTTTCTCCTCTGTGTATAAACTCCTCCATGTGTTTCTGTGTGTTCAGGACGCTCACGAGTTCCTGACCTCGGTCCTGGCCCAGATGATGAGCCTGTCCCCTCTGCTGCAGGACAACGCAGCCAGAATGGGCAGAAGATACACCTGCCCCGTTGAAGAAAACCTGGTGTTCAAGATGGAGAACACCAGGACATGCAAGAGGTACAAACTCTCATACGTGACCACTGCTGCAGTTTCAGTTTCCCCATAGGTGTGATGCTGTGGTCCACTTTGTCCCCCTAATAACCTGGTCAAGAAACACCCCTGGTCTGGTCCAGCAGGAGGCCTGGTCCTGACCTCTGTAGCTGTATTTATATGTGTACTGTTCCTTTAATGTGCAGGTGTGGGGCCCAGTCAAAAAGACAGGAGATGTTCACCAACCTGTCTCTGGACCTGGTTCCTGGAGGCTCCTTGGAACAGATGCTCGAGGATTACATGACGGTAAGATCCAGCTGTGCTTGTTCAGTTACATCATCACTGGCTGAACACACACACACACACACACACACACACACACACACACACACACACACACACACACACACACACACACACACACACACACACACACACACACACACAGGTTCTGTTTTGTTACTCAGTTTATAACATAGAGCCTGTTGTGTCTGATCTGCAGGAGACTGAGCTGGAGTACAAATGTGAGTGCGGAGGGAATACATCGGGCCACAGGTCGGCCTTCGAGACCCTGCCAAGGTGAATGACATCACATCACATGAGCTAACACCTGAGTGCTTCCCAACCTGCACTCCACTGTCCCTAAGACATCCTTGAAAGTCTAACAAAATGTTAAACACAGATATAACGGAGTGATCATTTTGCTAACCATCTTGTCCTTTTCTCCCTCTTTCTCTTTTTCCTTTTTCTACAGAGTGCTCGTCTTGCACCTAAAGCGCTTCCGCTTCACTCCCTCCCACGAGATGGTGAAGGTGCATGAACCTGTCTTGCTGCTCCCGGACATTGTGGTGTCCTCCAAACAGGTAAAGAAAAACAAAACTCAGCTGAGGACAAACATAAGCATCAGGCTGATGTGAAACTAAATACGTGGACTGTGTGTGTGAAGCTAACTTTTATTGACTGTGGCCCTTCTCAGGGTGGTGGCTGCTACAGTCTGGTCAGCGTCATCAGCCATTTTGGCTCTACCAAAGAAGCAGGTAAGATACCACACGCTGGAGGCTGAATGGGACCTTCTGTAGTCCTCTATCACAGCTCAGACATGTTACAGAGAGATAAGAGTCTTTCAGTAGTGAAAATAACTACTTACAATAAGTCTCCTTATTTTTACTGAGTGGAACTTTATTCCTTTTTTAAATGGATCATTGTATTTGTACTTGAACTGATTGTATCTGTTTTTTCTTGATTCTGATACACACTAAATCATTGCTGTCTGGTATCAGTTGAAGTACACTAACCTACAAAACCTCCCCTGTATCCTAAACTGTTAACAACGATCCTTATCCTGTTAGGACACTACATCTGTGAAGGCGTTCATCCAGATGAACGACCAGACGAGCCAAGTGATCGCTGGCTCACCTTCAACGACTCGAAGGTCACCGAAACAACTGGCGCATCCGTTTGTGAGAAGCGGCAAGGGTCGGCCTACATCCTGTTCTACAAGAGACAGGTAAGAAGGCAACACTGTTCACACCCTGCACCGAGGTCCAGAAGAAGGCAGATGGTTTGAAACACACCCACAGTGTATTTACTGTGAGTGTTTTATCTGTATGTCCAGTTGTAGAGCGGGTTGTAGAAGGTGGCACGCTCCTGAAGAACCGGAAGATCATAAGACCATCAACTGAAGACACCAGGAGAAGGGACCCCAAACTCTCCAGGAGCCAAATAAGGAGAGCCAGGACCTTTTACATCATCCAGTCCAGAGGAAAAGCTGCGGGAAGAGAGGAGGTAAGTTTTTCGTTACCTCTGCATCACCACTCTGCAGGTGGTGAACATGGAGGTTGACGGAGGATTACCCTGAAGACCAGCGAGCGCAGCGACCACAGCCCTCAGGAGGATGGGCCCCCCAACAAGAGAGCCAGGTTCCTCCCAAGGTTTCTTCCTCTCTGTGGGAGTTTGTCCTTGCCACAGTTGCCTCACAGTCGCTGGACAGCAGGACGAATCCAACTCGTCTCATCGGCGGTGACACCAAGACCGGAGCTGAATTTCTACAACTGTTAATGTCCTGCTGTAGAGATGTTTCTGTATTGTACCAGTGTTGGCTTGCTCTCTGGGGAGAACAGCAAAAAGAAATAAAGTAAAATAAAGACTTTCTAAATGGAGGATATTGCTCTTTATGTTTTATTGCCTCTTAGTTTTTGTACGGAGACTCTTTAATAGTTCCAGTCTTTGAATGTTGAGGTCACAATGACTATGTGGTTTATTTACAGGCTTTGTTTGCAACTCCTACCTGCATGACTTTTGTCTGACTCATGTGTGACTCCAATCAGCGAGTGTTTCTCTTTGAGGGATTGTCCAGTGAAAGTCATTTTCCCAGCAGCTCTTACACTAGTTCAGGTTGCCACAAGTAAAGTTGTCCAACAGTTGTTTTTCACTTCTGCAGTCGCTCTCCAGTTAAGTTTTGCAGCAGCACATAACCTCGGTCACTTCATCATTCTGTTGCCATGACTTTACTGACATGTGTACGTACATGAGAGAGGAAAAGAGTGAGAGAGTTTTAAATTGAATTAAAAATGTAGTATAGCATATATAAAGGTGTCTCATCAAATAATATAAATAATAAACATTATAATGTTTAGTGCTGATTCCAGATCCAGCCACCTGTACAGGAAGCAGTTTTCTCCACATTACTTAGTGGTTTGGTAGGACAGCTATGACAAAGAAATAACACTAAATCCTCCAGGTGTCTCTGGCTTCACTGTTTCACGAATTCAGTAGTTTCTGTCAAGTATTATTGTATGTTTATTATTGTGCTGGTTTCAGCTAGCCACATACACACACATGTACACTCTGTTTTACTATATTTTTGCATACTCATGTGCCCAGGTAGTCTGAACAGTCAGGTAAACAAAGTCAACAGACAGGTACTGCACCCTTAGTTCATTGTGCTGCATTGGCTCCCCCTGGTGGTTGAATTCAGCCAGGGAAATATTGGATGGGAAGATGGGTAAGATATGTTTGCATGCGTCTTATCCAATACTTGTCCTGCAATGTATGATATGATATTTATGTGGGTTTTGAGTGGCCACTCCCAGTAATTAACTATTCAGGCATATTACAGCTATACTGGCTGAAAAATGATGATTCTGAGCTAATCAACTCTTGCTCTCCTCACTGATAATTCTTAGATATTAATTTTAGTTGCAGTAATTGTATTATAATATCCAATAAAGTCATAAATCTAACATTAGGAATTATTCTCTTTCCATATGATCCAAACTCCACACTTAGAGTTGTCTGCAACATAGCTTGTGTTTCACTGAAGCACGCCCTGTCCCGCAGTCATCCTGCGGGGGGCAGCACTGCACCGTGTTTGCGTCCAAGTCGCTCGGTCGGAAGCCGGAAGGTCGTCACCAGGCTGGCGACCGCCGCCATTTTGACGACAAGAGCGGAGAGCGAAGAAGCGGGGAGTGCGTGTCGTTCAGCGGTGTGATTTACACGCTAAGATATTTCACCATGGCTATGCAAGCAGCGAAACGCGCTAATGTAAGCTTGAGCGAGTCGGCCGGCGACTTCTGTGACTAATATAACTCATAACGTTAGCTTGGTTAGGGCTAGAAACCAGCGTCATCCAGCGTTAGCTCACCGTTAGCATGCTAACAAATCGAAAACAAATCGCACCGCCTCTGTTCAAACTGTTAGTTGACACGGGTTTTAACAGCCACGTCAACACACGTGTTTATTTAGGGGACTTATTTGGGGCCACCTGTGATCTGAAAGTTTCTTTTAGAAATGTGGCAACGTGTACGCTTTATGTGAACACACGACACAAAAGTGGTTATTGGTGCTTAATGTAACCCAGGGCTGGGTGATACAGCACCTGCGAAACTAAACTCATTTTAATGTGCATTGATGGCCAAGAAGATAACTTAGTCAGTGGTCAGATAGCTAAAGAAAACTGTTTTCTTACTGCAGTGCAGGCTCAAGGTTTCCATCAGATTAAGAAACACTGACCTATTATAGGTTTATTGCAGCCGTGGTTGAACTTATTATCTAAAAAGTCTGTTTTTCTTGCTTTGTGCCGCAGATACGATTACCTCCCGAGGTGAACAGAATCCTGTACGTCAGGAACCTTCCCTACAAGATCACAGCTGAGGAAATGTATGATATCTTTGGGAAATATGGACCCATACGTCAAATCAGAACGTAAGTGTTTATACACTGTAGATATCTGGGGGGGAGCACTTAGACCAGATGGACCAAAGAAAGTACCAAACAAGAATTTTCAGTATAATCATTTTCATTGCAGTCGTTTGGCCGTGAGACATGCATGCATCAGATATGGGACCACATATGAAATTGGGCCAAATATATTTTTTTATGAGTGTGGTCAGTTTAGATTATGTTATTGTACCATATAATGTTGTTACAGTGACTCCTATCATTGTATGAGGCTTTTTCTGTCCCATTCTAAAGCTTACATGGATACAAAACTGGTACTTGAATTCCCTCGCCATCAGTTTTTGGAAGCATGTGTCAATAGTCAGATCTCTACACTACTCAGATTGGTGAGTCAGGTAGGTCAATCTGCACTGAAAATGTTTTATCTCTTGAAAAGGTGCGGATCACACTTTTATTGGTATAGCAGGAAAACATCGCCTCAATTGATGCTGCACAGATTTGTAGATCAGCACTGCCCACATTTACATATAATGTAAAATAGATTCTTAACTGCTTCGGTTCCATTAAAATGTCTTTTTCTGTTATGTGTACACTTTACTTTTCCCTAAATACTTGTGGAACTCTGACAGTCGCTTCCTGTGTGTTTTATTCTTATCGCTCCTCAGAGGGAACACACCTGAATCAAGAGGAACAGCCTATGTGGTTTATGAAGACATCTTTGATGCCAAGAACGCCTGTGACCATCTGTCAGGCTTCAACGTCTGCAACCGTTACCTGGTGGTCCTCTACTACAATGCAAACAGAGTATGTATGAGCGTTGTAGGCATCGTCCGGTCAAAGGGCAATCACAGAAAATGCTTTAGTAAATATCAAACAAAAACTTCGTTTTGGGAATTGAAAAACATTATTAGGTTTTTAATCTTCAGAAAATATGAACATCTATTTTCATGCATTTATTCCAAAGTTAATTTCCTTTTTCTCTGTTTTATTGACTTCTTTGCAGGCTTTCCAGAAGATGGACACAAAGAAGAAAGAGGAACAGCTGAAGCTTCTAAAAGAGAAATACGGCATCAACACAGACCCTCCAAAGTAGTGTTTTGGAAACCCCACTCAGCACCACCCCTTTCACCTCCATGTCCAGAATTTTTCTTTTTCTTTCTGTACAAACCTCACATCTTCCAGCAGGTTTAAGCTGGTAATGATTTACTCTTACAGTTGTTGAAAATATTCTTTTGTAAAGCTTTTGTCAAAATGATGGGATGGATAATTTTTTAGTTTTATTGTTTCCATCATTAAATGCGTGTGAACACTGGTTAGACTGGCAGTAAGTGAGTTAACATCAGGGCAGGGAGCTGTTGTATGCCAGTCACATAGAAGGCTGTGTCTCAAAGTCAGTTTGATTTTAAGAATAGGACTTCAACATTTTGATGGGTGTTCCTGTCAAAATGATTGACAGGCCGGACAAACTCGTCAGCAAGAAACAAGAAGTTTTTTTTACCAGGATTTCGATAGTGACTGGTCATCGTATTCACATTTAAGATGTTAAAATCTGCCAGAGCAGATTATTTTTCAGTCATTTTGTTGTCACCCCTTTCATACTTATACAATTTTTTAATTTAAAGCTAACCATCGTCATGCAAGTATATGGTTCCTCTAAAATAAATGTTCCTTTTCTAAAAGCTCCTGTCTCCTCCCTTTTTACATACTGTAGATGTAACAAAGTGGAAGTGCTGTCCTCTGTGTGAACCCGTTCAGATCAATAGACTGTATGCATTTTCCACATTTGCACAGGGGTTACGGGGTCTCCCGATTCTTTGCTTGCCTGAAGCTTCAAACGGCTTGTGATGATGCGGTCCCTGGGGTTTTATTTTGGAGTTTGCTGTATATGTGTGAGGACACAATCCTCCAAGTGAACCCTGTGTAATCAGTGGTAGAATGACGATGAAAGAGTCATGGGTTAACATTACAGGCTATCTCAGTCATTTCCACTGACAAGTTACTGTTACTGTACTGTAGGAAAGAGTTACTGTATTCCCACTTATTATTACTGCCAATGTAAATCCACCTGAAAAAACAAACATCAAATCATGTTTCCATAGGAAAAATAAAAAACACTTATTATAGGCTTACCACTGTTAATAAACCACTTGACATGTCTCAACAGTGACATCTGGTGGTTGTACCGGGACATTAAATAAGAAATATGTCCTCCAGTAAGCAGAGCATCGGTACAACCGAACCATTTCAGTACTGGAGGCTGCTCATTTATCTGCACTGAGACATCAGAGAAGAAGGACACATGATTGTCTTTTTCCACAGTTAAAGTATCTTTCTATTAGGTAGTAAAAAAGGTATGACCCCAAAACACACCAAACTGGATATTAATCAGCTCTATGTGGGCAGCTCTGTGTGGTTTAGTGCAGCGGTTTGCAGAGAGTAATTCATTAGGTTGTCATTTTGCTAGGTGCCTTGCAAAAGTATTCACAGGACAGTTTTTTACTGTGTGAGTTAATGTTGGACACAGTCTCAGTCGTGGGTCCATGGTGGAAGAAGTACTCAAATCCTTTACTTGTGTAGTAGTAGTAATACTACAGTATATATTAAAAACAAAAATAAACTACAAGTAAAGGTTCTGCATTCAAAGTGTTACTTAAGTAAAAGTACAGAGATATTATCAGCAAAATGTACCTGAAGAAGATGCAATTAGTAGTTTCAGCTTCTCAATCTTGAGGATTTACTGATTTTCTTTGTCTTATATGATAGTAACCTGAATGCCTTTGAGTTGTGCACTGTTGGTCAGACAGAACATTTGAAGACTTCACATTGAGCTTTAGAAAATTGTGATGGACTTTTTTCACCATTCTGAGTGGCCCCTGTGAGGGCTTTATTATTAAGTTTATGTATGATAATAATGAATTAATGTAACTGATGCATTAATGTTTAAGCAGCATTTTAATGTAGATGGTAAAGCGGAGGTTAATATTAACGGATTTATACTCTGGTAATTCAATCTATAATAAGGTATTTTATACACTGATCCTCTGTTTTGTTTGTAAAAACTGCATCTGCAGCAGAGCTATAGCTGTCAGATAAGATGAATACAATATACAATATTTCTCTCTGAAATATAGTGAAGAAGAAGTATAACATAAAATAGAAATAGGCTATTTAAGTAAAGTGCAAGTACCTCAAATTTGTGTTTAAGTACATTACTTGAATAAATGTCCTTTGTTACTTTACACTACTGGTGGAGTAACTTTGTAGGAACCCATTATTAGCCATTATGCTGTTTAACACTTTCAACCTACAATCTAGGTCAGTGATACCCAGAATATGTACGTGTACCACAGAGGGTACTTTAACAGCTGCCAGGGAAATGTGGAGTAGCTCAACTAATTTGAAAAAGTAGAAGTTATATTATTAAATATGTATGTGTTTAGGAGTGAAATGAACATCCTAATAGTATTGCAAATTGGTGTGTTGCAGATCTTAATTATTTTTATAGTTTAATAGTGGGCTCAGTGGGCTGCCAGCTACAATAAGATGATTGCACAGGACACATCTACCGGTTGTGACATCGTGACATCTTAAAGCCAAATGTTGCCATAGAGATGATATGAAACTATAGCAATAGTATATATATATATATATAGTAATGGATAAACACAAACAGTTGAATTAATTAACTAAAAGTACTAAATAAACAGTTTAAATAATTAGCTAAAAATGCTAAACAGTTGGAATAATTAGATAAAAGTAATGGATAAACACCTAACACTAATAGTTGAATTAATTACCTAAAAGTACTAGATAAACAGTTGATATATTTAGCTTAAAATGCTAAACAATTGAAACACTTAGCTAAAAGTAATGGGTTAACAGTTGAAGTAATTAGCTAAAGGTATAAGGATAAATGGTTGAAATAGATAGCTGAAAAAACAATCATTGTTATAATATCCACTGTTATGTGGTGTTACTTAACATCACACGCTAATCTGATAGGGATGTGAGGGTACGTCAGACAGAAAAAGCTTGGGAACAACTGGTCTAGGTGTAGTTCCAGGTCTGACGTTGCTTGAGAAGGTGGTTTGTTGAGTTACCAGACCAGACAAGAGCCCATAGAGTTCCTTTTATTAGATTAAATCACAACACAGGGAGTAGTGCAGCCATGTTGTCAGGGACACAATACATGCTACAAAAGAATCCTTGTACACGGTTGCCTTTGCTTACATTTGGTATCTTGAATGCAATAATAGTAATAACAGAGTTGGAATTAGAAACATTATCTGGCCAAAGATGTTCATGTAAAGAAGTTCAGATTACAAACTGACAGGGGACAAGCCACACTGCTGAGTGATGACGATGGACTGGTTTGCTAGATCTTTATTGCAATACTGTATATGATGACATATCACATCTCCTTTAGCCTCCTTTAGCTCTTAAAACACTGGTAGTATTAATGCAGGTTGGAAAGTGTCTGCGGTGCTTTCAGACAGGCCCAGGTAAACTTGTTTAAAGACACAAGTGGGCTTACGCGTTATTGGGCTTACAAGTCCAAATCATTTTGAGGAGGTACCACACTTCACTGAACTTCTCTACATTTAGTATACATCAGTATGTGTACAATGTGTGAGAGGGGGGAGTAAAAAAGTACAAAAAGATTGACTGATTTTTAAGAGAGAAATACTTCGAGGGTTGGGGAGGGCGAATTGTCCAACCAACTAAACACATGGCTTTACAGTAAGGGCTGTCCTCTAGTAGTTACAGTGTATAATGAAACACCATTCACTGCTCCTCTCACTATTTTAGCACTCAATTACTTCCACTGAAAAAGACAAACAAGAAAGTTAAAATGCTGCGCGGGCCTTACTTCTTCTCCTCTTTAACGCTCAAAGAGTCTTAAAAAACTCCTCTGAATTCATCGTATTGATATGCAACCTGCAGACTAATTGGAAAAAAGTGGCTGTGATGGTGACACATAGGTTATAACTAAGTTTGATAACAATGTTCTCCAACTATAGATGAATGCTTAGTTCTTTTTTCTTATCTAATTTAACTCCAGCTAAGGGAAGTTTCATTCATTCTCCGGGGAATCCTAATGTAAAGTTTGATCTCACTTGCCTCCAGTCGGTTTGCTTCAAAAATGTATCAATTTATCTCTTTTTATCTCTGATACTGGTTCAAAATGATGGATTCCACCACATTCAACATCTGCTAATTTGTAATGAGATAGGGTGTTTAAATGCACAGAGGCAGGGATTTAGTTCTTAACAACATATACTACAGCTAATCTACAAGGACACATGCTCCCACAGTTAAAGCAGTCAAAAGAAAACGTCTCGACAGATCACGAAAATCACATCCCATATGACAATACGTGTAGAAGGACCTACTGCAATATGATTTTTTATCCCTATTCAGTGTCACCGCGGTGCTTTGATAAGGCTTTCTGTCTTCAATTACAGGATGCAAAATGAGGAGATTTTTAAGGCAGAACCTAAAGGCATGCAAATTAACTACATTTACATTTTTTTTTACTGACAGTACAAGCTTGTTTTGGAAGGAAAAGTTGGACAAACGCTAATCCATCTCTTCTAGAGCTAATACTTGAGATGATGGATAGAGTGTCTTATTGGAGGCAGATACATTATCATAGGAATTTGGTTCAGTTGACATTACTCAGTATTATGAAACACGTACAGCTAGCGTCAGTAAACTTGGAACAATAAATAGAGTAGCGGTAAATTCAACGTAGCACATCACTGATGCGCAAGCTCCAGTAGAATGAAACTGTATGGAAAATACTTTGCACACTTCACATTTTGGCAGTTGATCTTTAAATAATTTAAATATATATTCATATTTATATATCTATATATATTATTTGTGCAGGTGTTCATATGTAGTGAGAGGTGTGTGTGTGTGTGTTGTGTGTGTGTGTCTGTGTATGTGCTGTGAGTGTGTCTGTGGTGTGAGTGTGCACCCCGCACATTGTTGTATGTTTTATGTGTGTGTGTGTGTGCGTGTGTGTAGATCTTTTTATAGCAAATAACATTCTCATGCACACGAGTGTTTCAAACACAAGAAGCAGATCCATTGAAAGGTAGTCCAAGCATTTTTTTTTTCAGTGGAAATAGCTGCAAACTGAATGGAACATGAAATTCTTTCTGTGCAGTCCTTGGCGACTGGTGGAGCGCTCCGCTCGCCGTCCGGCCTATTTCTGGAGGTCACACTGCAGCAGTAATACGATGGACGGGTCGCTCTTGGCCGCCTCTTTGAACTCCTCCAGCGAGATCTGGTCGTCGTTGTTCTTATCCATCTTGGAGAAGATCCTGTCCACCCTCTGCTCGGGCGTCAGGCCGTCCTCGTTCATTTTCATCATGATCACCGTGCCCACCATCTTGTAGATCGCCTGCAGGGGGAGAAAGAGAGCAGTGGATTTTTAGAGGAGATGAGGTACAATTCTCTTAATGCACCCACCTTTCCTTCACTTGTGTCTTTTCCTGAGAGGTGCAAGGAAGAGACGTAAGGAAGAGGAAACATATTTGTGTGTTGTCAGTTTCTGATGACAGCAGCACAGATGGAGCACAGCTGGATGAGCTGCCAGTCGGCTTCAACTACTCTCTAGCGTCTTTTGATGCCTTGGAGACTGTATTTGCACAGATAATGTGATGTGCTGTCCACATAACAATAAGGGCGCACAGTAACCACAGCCGGTGTTATTAGCTTTTTTTTTCATTGATGTCCTCCCACATGACAAAACTACATATGAAAGATTCCACACATGCATGAAAAAACTTGGTTCTATATATATATATATACACAATGTACAGATCAGTAGAACCAAAGTTTGTTAGTGGACCTCACTGCTCAGATGTTGAATGCAACAATGAGCCATTTCTACTGACAACCTGTTAAATGTATTGATTATTTGTGTCTGCAAATCATTACCTAATAATCCAGGTTGTGATTAAAATGATTTAGAATTTGAAGAAGTAATTTTACAGTCTAGATATTTGAGAGAAATGTTAATATATCTCACATAAAAACGGGGCACAGTGATTTCAGCATCACGTGTGAGTGAAAAGAAATGATGCAGATAGACAATTTAATGTGTTTGTTGCTGAATAACAAAACAAATCTCCCTCTCTGTCTGACTATAATATTATCCATCAGACAGACACCCCAACTTCTAGCTGAGCCTGCTCGAAACATGCACTTTTGCCTCTTGTTGCTTGTTTCATATTATTCGTGTTTATGAATAATTAGTGTCTTGTCAGGCCCTGCAGGCTCAGCCCTCTGCTGTATAATCTTTAAAAAAAATCTAAAGTGCTGCATCCCTGGGACTCAGCAGGTTAAAAAGCACACAAGGCATGTGGCAATGTATCACTTGCTTGCCAAATGTCTCCACCTAACAAAGCAGGGTAACTCCACCCTCAGATTCTGCTAGAACCCTCCCTCCCAGCAAATTTAAAAAATGCAACAGAGGAGTGAGGAAACAACAACGGGGCCTCTTGGCTACGTAGTGTGTGGGCTAGCTGTTTCCAGTCTTTATGCTAAGCTAAGCTAACTGCCTCCTCATTGTAGCTTCATAGAGAGTGGTATCAATCTTCTCATCTAACTCTTAACAAGAAAGGCAATAAACTTATTTCCCAGAACCTCAAACTATTCCTTTAAAAATAATTATACATCTTAAATTAAAACAGCATTGCCAATAAATGCACTAATGCTACATAATCTTAAACAGTTCAAGATACATCAAAAGATATCAAGATTACTTATTCTTTTAACTTGAGTATAAGGACTTGATTGCACTGTGTGTGTAAAAACACATTTTAAAAGTCCATTAGCTCCCTTAAAAGATTACTCCAAAATTATTCTTTTCTGTGATACCTCGATGATCTCCAGCATCTCCACCCGCGTGATCTTGCCGTCTCCGTCCAGGTCGTACATGTTGAAGGCCCAGTTGAGTTTCTGCTCGAAGCTGCCTCGTGATGTGATGGACAACGCACAGATGAACTCTCTGAAGTCGATGGTGCCATCGCTGTTCTTGTCGAAGGTCCTGAAGGCGTGCTGGGCGAACTTGGACGCGTCGCCATAAGGGAAGAACTGGAATGAAAAAAGAAACAGAGGAGGAGAATACAAACATAAGTATAGTTTTTTCTTCTTCCAAAGTTAGCTTGTTTTAATAATAAATAAAAACCTTGTTGAAGGACACTTTGCCAGCAGTTTTGGTTCAGTAAAACCTGTCTCCCACTCTGCTGCTCTAAAGGGGGGCTAAAATAAGAAACTTTCACTTTCACTGAGCTTGATCTCACCGTGATGCAAACACCACCCAAAAGGAACATCAATTCTTGGTGATTCATTGGGGATTAGAGCCTAAGAGATGCGGATCATATTTCACATATAAAACCTTAGTAAAAATGAGTGATGCCACTGTCAGATTTTGCCAGATTGTGTGGTAGTTTGCAATAAAAGGGCAGATTAATGGGAACAGATGGTCTTACTTGGGAACATAATGACAAACACCGATTTGCATTTAAAACCGATGGACATTCATTACCTGCAGTAATTACGTGAACTTTGATTTCCTATTCTCATCCAGTGTTATTAAGCTCTACCTTTGCAAATGTTATCATTGGTCTGTGCATTCATGTAAATGTCTGCATAACCATCCATACTGCAAGGTGGATTAAAGAAGTCTTTGCCTTAAAGTTTATAGTTACCTTGGGAAAACTGTCACTTCAAACGGTCTACAGCCTCTCCTTATCGTTGTTGCCTATTTTAGAACTAAAGCTCTAAAATAGGCAACAACAATTACATAGTAGTCTTTATTGATCCCTGAAGGGATGTTGTCTATTCCTTTAGGCCCCTACGCACAGGAAGGTCAGGGTCACTGACGCACAGCAGCCAGGAGCTGGTGTAGCCATTTCACACACCGGTTGCGTTCTGACACGTGACTTGAATATGAGTCCTCCAGTTACAGGACCTCCTCCCTCACAACTTCACTTCGAAGTCATTTCCTGCTGTGTCTGCATGCAGATCAGAAGTGCTATAGTTTTATATCCCTTCAAAACTGTGTAAAATGTTTTCTGACACTTAACTGATTCATGAGTGTCACCTTGAGGCTAAATAAACTCTCAGCTTTAATGGGTCTTGTGGGTCTTAGCAGCCCATATTGTCACTATCAAATTTAATTTGGATGAGTTATAATCACTTTGGTGATCCCTTTACTTTCATCTAGCGCCATCATCAACACAACATTTTAATTTGTCAGATACTTTGGTTTATGACTAAATACCTGCAAAACTAATGACAGTCCCATCAGCCTCAGCTGTACTTTGTGTTAAGTGCTAATTTGCAAATGTTAGAATGCTAACATGCTAAACTAAGGTGGTGAACATGGTAAGCATTATACCTGCTTAACATCATTTGGAGCACGCTAGCATGCTGATGTAAGCTTTAGCCTCCAGTTTGCTAAATTTATTTTTAATTTGAGTCAAGTTCACAAGTTTTGCCAAGTATACCAAATACTCATGATAAGAGATATCACAGATTAACAGTGAAAAGGTAAAGGTAAAACAATTACATTTGGAAGGATGCTGCAAAAATGGATTGTACACAACCTTAATCTGTTTTTGTGCAATGACAAAAGTCTATGGCCCTACAACTCTACTGTATATAATTCACTAAATACTACGGATCAGCTCTGTTCTTGGTATTGGCTAAAACTTAAAGCCCCTCTGTGTATTGGCAGTCCAAGCCATCCATGTCATCACTGCATCCCTGCGCTACATGTACATAAGGTCAGAGGTTAATGCAGTAACTCTGTGGATGACCACTGAACCCCTGCTTGCTTCGTCATCTTCTGTAGACCGTGAACCCTGTGGTTAGCCGCGAGAAGCCGAGCGATTCATTAGATATAACCTTCCACTTGACCTCTCTGATAAAAACTCTTAGAGCCGATGGGTAATCCAAGCTGAGCGAGGCTGCTCTCTGAAGACTTGTGTAAACAAAAGAGAGCTGGTGTTGCAGTAGCAGCCTTCGCCAAGGAAATGGAAGAAACTGGAGGAGATTTTCTATTCTGTTTTTTCATTTGAGGGAATGTTTAGTAGTGTATTTTGTATATTTTTGTTGCTGATCTCACAAAAATAACTCAGTCATGCTTGGATGTATGTAAACTATTAATTCAGAAAGGCAGAAGCAGTGGAATCACTGAAAAAAAGGGTCAGATGCTCTTGTGTTACCTCTTTGGCTTTTGTTTGCTCATATTCAGTGAGCGCTACAAGCATGAACAAAGATGAATCAAATCAGAAGAACTGAAGTACCTTCCTTCACATTTTAAATATTCATCTGTCAGCAAATGTCATCAGATCCTCCTTGTACTGACATTTGTGGGACTAAATTATGAGAAGTAGTGTACTTTTCTGAAGAAAGTCATGTTTTATGAGTAAGACAGGCTTTAAAAAATAGGTTTAAACCTGCAATAAGTGATTTTTTGGCCACTTGGGGGCAGGGGAAGTTGTGAACAAAACATTGACATATCACCTTTTAAGTTGATATGGTGAACTTAGCAAACAGTTGCTTATTTTACACATCCAGCATTTATGGAGCAACATTATCATTCAGTTGGACTTGTGTTTGTGGCCACCTGGCGAATGTAAGTCAAATATTCACTCTTTTTTAGCTCTGTTTTTGGTCTCCACCAACTCCTGAGGGATATATCTGGCTGCTTAGCTGCCAAATGCTCCACTATGTTCACCAGCTTGTTGCTAACTTTGTCTGTCAGCTGTTTAGTGCTGGACGGGTAGCGTACAGTGAGTTTTTAGAGCTTTTAGAGTTTTTTTGCTGCCTGCTGCGCCTAGAAACGACGTTGACGAGAGCGATGAGAGTGAATCAAAACAGTAAATTTGCTGGCTGTAAAACCAAAACAATGGCTTTAAAGACGCTGAAAACATCTGTAAAGCTGGGTGGGGAACTGCAGAGTCAGGTGATTATCATCTATGGTTACACCACTACGAGCGACCCCTTTCACATTAACATTAGTCATTTCATCCATTATTAATATAAAAAAATTGATTATAGCAGCTTTAAACTCCAAATGAGAAGAGGGGAACCTTCAAAGCAGTTGAAAAAAAAATCTGCTGCAGTTTCACACGTCAAGCAGTCAGAGGCACGTGTACTTTTCTTTCAGACGGCACAAGACTGTTCCACACTGTGTCCTTGCCCATGTGCGTAGCAGATAGTCTCGTCATACAGAGGCGAACAAAAAAAAAAAAGGCAAGGACGCTTCCCTGGCCTCTACTAAGAGTAACTACCCCACCCCGGCACACACAAACTGTCTGGAGTCACGATGGGGAGGGGTCGGGGGGGAGTTGAGGCCATGAATCCTAATGTGAGAGGAGAGAGTGCAGGGGATGGGAGATAAAAAGGAGAAGGGAGGGAGAGAGAGAAAGGAACAGAAAGAAAGAGGAGAAGGAGGATAAGTAAGACAGGGTTAGATAGTGAGAATCAGTTTAGGTTGCAAAACTGCCCATCTGCAATAAGGTCCCACCCATATAATTTTTACTGCAGTAGCAAACCGATCAGACTGCAGTGAGGAGTTAAGAGACAGAAGGGAGGAGGGGGGGCAAAGAGATGAGGAGTGTCAGAAGAATGAAAATAAGGAAAGAAAAGATGGAGGAGGAGACTAAAATGAGTGTGACAGAGAAGGTGTTAGAGGCAGTGTGACAGTGATACAGTCCGCCCCCCCCCCACTCCTGATCCAGGTCCCTATCTGCCCTTCTGCTCCGGAGAAGCCAAACTAATTTGAGGAAGGAAGCCCCCCTCTGGACAGGGGGCTGGCGTGAAGCTGCCAGGACGAACGGGACGCCGCCTGACGCTCCCTGCACAAATGCGACGTGGCTTCCTTCCCGCGAGCGCTGCCTCCTGCCCCCGTATGGCCCCCAGCGAGGAACAGGAGGCGGCACGCAGACGGACGGATGGACGGGACGGCACGGGAAGGAGGAGTTGAGGGGAGGGGGAGGGAAAACGAGAGGGAGGAGGAAAGGTGTCAGGGAAGTGATGCGGGGAGAGATGATGATGGGAGGGAGGGGGAGAGAAAGCCACTGCGGCTCCTCGACAATCTGGCAAGTTATGAAACACACGGAGAGAAGAAAGAACGAAAGAAAGTGGGACAGGGCGATGAGACTGTGAAATTCCTCCATCTGAGTTTCTTTGGTTCACCTTATCTGTCTTCGTCACATGTAGAAGCATTTTTCGACGTCAGAGAAACAGACAGCAGCTGTCGAGGACGGAAAACAAAACCTTCACGCCACACAATTATCAATATGACCCAGTCAGGACATGAAGCGACTGTTTCCTCACCTTTACAGCTACGGATATTAGGCTGTTAACATTTTCATTAAGTCTTATTTCTCTCCTGATTTGGCACCCATTTTCCATTATGGCTGTTTGATACGGCCATTTGAAGTCGGCCATCAAAGAACAGGCTGAATGCCAGACAGTTTCTGTCCACTCAGGGAAGAGCCAGGCGGACAGGCACAGCTGGCTTAATAAAGGCTAATGTCGTCGTGTTTGTGTGTGTCAGTGAGTGTGTGGTGGATACCCTACCCAAACACCCGACCCACACACACACACACACACGCGCTGCTGTTAAATGGAACATTAAAGCCTCCATAATCAGCCTGAAAGCTGGCACTGGTGCTGATCCCAAAACTGGGAGAGGGAAAGCCAGAGAGAGGGGGGAGAAAAAACGGAAGGGAGGGAGGAGGAGGAGAAGGATAGAAACATAGGAAGAGGGAGGAAAGAGAGAGAGACAGAAAGAGTGAGAGAAATAGCACGGAATAGGAAGACACACTTGACTAGTCACACTTCTGTGAAGGCCGTTTCACACTGACAGAACAGTGACTGTGGCTGCAAGATCATAGAACAGATGAATAATACGGCTCAAAACACTGAAACAGCACAGAGAAGTGATTCAGCAACAATCCTCAAATGAGAAGGCGACAAATGACTTGCGTTTGAAAATAACTTCAGAGTTAGGTAACAGCGACGTTCGATCCAGAAAGACTTGTGTTCGGTTGCCATGCCTGCGCTGCCAGCTCTCCAGATAACAGTTAAGCTGGACAGACATCTTGTAGCCTAAAAGCTTCCAGTGATGAGCTCGCGAGGGTCAGGATTTAAATGCGATGAAGATTTATTTACTATTCGCACATTCTGTTGCAGTTTGGGGAGCGGCAGATTGCTTGTAACTGGATTACTGTTATCTGAGTACTACAAAAAATTATAAAAAATGGTAAATGTAAGCTGATCTGAGGCAGCCTACAGTAAGTAGTTCTGGGATCTTTCTGGCTCTCTGCGGCTTCACATACATGTAGTTTAAGGGCTTCTCAACACCCACTGAGACGCCCTGCTGTCATAAAGCAATATGAATCACATTTATACACTCTTTGGAGCATCAACAAATATTAACTTTCACTGTCATTTGATCTGTTGATTGTTTTCAATTAATTCATTTGTCATTTAATTATAAAATGTCAATGTCACAACTTAGCATAGCCGTAAGGTTTTTGTAGAAATGCAACCAGAAAACGGGGCGGGAACTCGATACGCTACTGCACAGACTCCGGCTCCAAATGATGTCAAGATGGCAGCTCTCATATCCAGGATATTTTGGCTTCATTTTTGTACAGTGGGAGGAAGAGGAGATGCATCGTCCATCTTTATGTACAGTCTATGGTGGGTATACACGTCAATTGCCATACAGGAAAGGTGGACTTGCTGAAAAAATGTCTGGCATAAATAGCATCCAAAATGGATTTTGATATTTTGAAAAGTATTGTATTATAACTTTAAAAGGTTTGATCCACTGATTCTGTCTTGATCAAATAATATACTGAAGACCCAGAGCCTTCTCCGTATATGTCTGCTACAATTAATCACACCTGACAAAGCCAATAGACTGGAAAGCTGTCAAGCTGCCAAAACAGGCCTCTCCCTGTCCACACTGTCTCCCAGAAGATGACCCAATGGGTGATCATTCACGCACTTGCTGTCCCATAATGCCTGCCCTGGACCGCTGCCATGGCGATGTCATGCTCTTGTTGTGTGTACCTCTATTTTCCACTGACAGCATCTGATTCCACATCTATCCATCTCCATATCTTTCTGTTCTCGCTGCTTCCATGGTCCAGAGACACATGCTAACATGACACACGTACACACTTTTGGGAGCCTCGGAGCTCATTTGTGCTCAGGTTCCCTCTCCCTAAGCAATACGGATAGTTCAATATCATTTTGCCCCATGGATAAATGTTACCTGCAGGACAAGTTCCAAAAGACACATGAATCCCTCACTGTAACTGCTCAGTGAGGGAGAAGAGAATAGAATACAATAGATCTGAGCTGCACATCTTATAACAATTTATGGTCTAAAGCCTGTTGAAGCCTATTGATATTTCCACACAGCTTTCATGGAGCCCACAAGGTCATCCCTCCTCGCTTCCTACAGGCACTGCCTCTAATGTTATCAATATGTAGCAGGTTTGCCATTGGCTATTCATCTCCCCAGCATACAAGCACAGGTTTAGAGGTCAGTCTGACAGTAAATTTGCCCTTCAAAGTGCTTGAGGTCTGCATTTTCCCATTA
This sequence comes from Macquaria australasica, assembly GCA_005408345.1. Taxonomy (NCBI): domain Eukaryota; kingdom Metazoa; phylum Chordata; class Actinopteri; order Centrarchiformes; family Percichthyidae; genus Macquaria; species Macquaria australasica. The sequence continues at coordinate 58,261 of SEMN01000694.1, forward strand.
GCGATACACTCAAAATTGAGGCTTTAACTTTGACTTGTTTCTTATGGTTTCCGTCATTCCACTGTGGCACCAGAGGGCTGTGTATATAATGCCATATGTTTCACATGCCTCTTTGCCAACATTGTCACATGCAGTCAAGCCTATTTGGAGAAACACGCTAGCAGGACCGTGGCTTGACAGCACTGGCTCTCTGCATTGCTTCGTCAAAGCATCGCTTAGATTGCTTATTCACTGAGCAGAACACAATGACGAGAAGGAGAGAGAGGGAATACATGCATAATCCAGCACTGGGGTATTTACAGTGTGTGTGTCTGGGTGAGAGACAGAGCCTGTGTGCGCTCTTACATAAACCCTCCGTGACATGCCAGACAGCAATAGAAACTTAGCTAGTGCACTGCTGTAGATGCTACTGCTTCCAAGCCTCCAGGGTCTGCACAGATAGAAAACACAAACTGTCACAACCCGGCTCAAGGCTGGACAAAGAAGGGAGAATACGTAAGAGTTGTAACTAAAAATAGGTTTATTTGACATAACTAAAAGGAAACTAAGACAGAGACAAACCAAATACAACAAAACTGAACAGGGTTTATTTTTATATATATATATATATATATATATATATATATATATATATATATATATATATATATATCATTGACTCCATGCCAAGCTCCAGGAGGGAGGGGTCTACTCAGAGGGTCGTCACACAAACACACACACACATACACACTCTCAATCCCCTCTGCTCTGTAATAAGCATTTTTAACCATCCTCTTGTTACTCTCAGATGGGTGTCTGCTGTGATATCAGCACCAAAGCTAAAAAAGTTTGCTGTAATTTATCCCTGAGAATATTTTGAACAATATCCGCTAAAATAAGCACTTCACGTTGTTCTAATCTTATTAAAATCATAATCCCTAAAATTCCATGAAGTCAAGCCCCAGTTTTGATATAATGTATGCTCTGCATTTTTTCTGCAGTACCCTTTCAATGTGTTTACATTCTGTAATTATTCTGCCTTTCCTGCACTAGATTGAAATTGCCTTCACATGCACAAGAGATTCACAGGAAATGATGCATGTATGTAATCCAATCTCACTGATAGAGCTGTATTAAGGTACTGCTAATGCTAATCCACATTTCCCACCGCCGCTGCATCACATTAAAAGCACTGAAATGGCAAAACACGGGGTGGCTTTTATTGTGAACCAGCCACAGGAAATGTGATGTGTTCACTGACCGCAATTGTTCATCAAAAATACATCAAGTTCATTACGGCTACTCTTTTTAATGGCCGTAGAGTAATGAACAGTCAGGAGCAGCCACAGTGAGCTGTTAGATGAAGAGCTGCAGGTGACAGATTGCACACCGCCAACTCCTCAGCAAGGTAACCAACTTTACTGTGACCTGCTGTTGTGTGGAAAACTACTCATGCTGTGTGGAGCATGAAATCAGATTGCTGTTGCTCATGGCATGATGGAAAAAGAAAGACTGTAAACAGATACACCAGTTGCTCTATTTCTGACATAGCAGCTGCCCAATGAGTATTTGCTGTAGTGTTAAACTGTACTGGGTTTTGCCAGCGGTGTGTGTATAGGTACGAATGCATTTTTTTAATATGTGAGGGGTGTTCAGTTGCACTTTGAATGGTTTTGGTGAGATTTGCTTCTGATTACCTCACATGAGAAAACAGCTCAAGGCTCGTCCATGTCTGATGCTGCATTCACACATTGTCGGCAGAACGGGGAGAAGAGGAAGAACAGCCCTTATTCTTAGGAATATTCTTGGGAATGTTCTCGCTTTATTCCAAGGTAGGTAACCCTGTAGTTACACCATTTAAACAGTCTAAATGAGCTACCTTTGTTGTGTTACCTATTTGTAGCAGTTTGATATCAAGTGAAACCCGATACAAACAAACAGTGTACAGCTATAAAATTAGCTGAATCAATTGTATTAGTGTTAATATTGTATTTTATTTTGATGTAACTGCCAGTGGTGGTGCATTTGCAGCCATTCTGCCAACAGCTTGTAGACATGTCTGTAGTTCTTTTCACCAAAAGGCAGAATTCCAGATATCTCTGACTCGGACTTACAAGTCGGAGCCTGATGTGAGCGGTTTTAGTCACTCGACTGCACGTAATTGTTTAAACAATGTGACGTGAACGCAGCATGACATGCCGACATAATCTAGATGCTACAGTGAGACCAACTTGTCAGGCATCAAGTGACCTTTGTTTATGGTCAAGGTTTGTTAGATTGCTTCGGTCTGGAGGGCTGAGCCTTTGATTCAGTGAGACAACAGACTTTCAAGAAGAGGAGCCACTTGAGTAAAACAGCTGTGTATCTTGGAGGTGGGGAGCGGATATTGAAGGGTGGGAATCCTGGATGGATATTTAGCCTGCTTTGAATGGCTGACTAGATATCCCTGCTGTCCATTATAAATCAGATGGCACACAATCATTCAGCTTGTGATTTAAGAGGAATTTAGATCAGACCTGTCTCTGACCCTGGCTTATCTGTGGTTACAAAACACCCATCTGGCAGCACTAACTCTGCATGAGGAGTGTAAATGACAGCACAACAGCAGATGGCACTATTGAGTGTGAAAAATGTATTTCATGCCTCAGGGGATGGTGAGGAGAATAGTTATTGGCATTGAGGAAAGAATGGCTAGAGGAGAGAAAGAGTGGGAAGGCTGTAATGAGAGGTAAATACATAGCCATATTCCCTATCAATAGCCCCAGATCAGTAACTATCCATTCTGGTGCTAAAATAGGCTAAAAAAGGTATTTATCAACCTATCAGCACAAAAAAATGTCATGTCTAGCGCATTCCACCAGTGCCACTTTTCTGCCTTTTCGATACCGACTCTGATCTCTGATCTCAGATACAGAAAAGCAGCCAAGCACAGCAGGAAGCAGAGTGTGACTCACTGCTGGCTGCCAGGTTTGGCAGGTAGACCTGAGGGCTACCCTCTCTGCTCCTTGTGACGCAATTCAAAGCGAGGTGGAAATAACGGAGAAAGAGTTGAAGGCTTGCTTGCTTTATCTTCACTTGCCAGTGGTGTGTCCAGAATGGTTAGCCTCTATAGTGCCTGGCAAGATAAATCCACGGCAGCTTGTGCTGTTTGAAGCCACCTTTTAAAAAGCTCATAATCGGCCTGCAAGCTTCTGTGGATCAGCACGGGCCAAAAGACAGAGCCAGAGAAAAAGGGAGGAAGAAAAAGAAGGAAGAAAGGGAAGACACACAACCTCTTTCCCATTTTCTCTAGATGTCTACAGTATGGTTCATTATTTACATTGTGCCTCCATTCTACATGACTCATCAAACCTCCTTGGCTGTTCCTCCTCAAGCATAAATTCATCATTAATGGCTGCTCAATCATGTCTGAGTCTGTGCGTGTGTGCATGTGCATATGAAAAACCCTCATACGTCTGACACTGATGTGTTTGCATTCTCTGCTGCCTCAAAATTATTTCCATCTGACTTAGAGAGAGCTGAAACACCCACAAGATGTCTAAATGGTTTATATAATCTCCCTCATATATGAGTCAATTTATTAAAATTGAGGATCTAAATTTAATGTGCGTTTCTTCTAACCCTGAGGTGCATGCAAATATAGATGCTGGCTGTATTCTCGTGAGACGGGGACTCAAAGGTAAAAGACAGGCCTGTGACCCATTTTAAGAGCAGACAGCTGACTGCTGTAAGTAATGAGCAGTGCTCTGATTTTGCAGTGCAGTATATTAAAGTGTTGCATTAAGATGAACAGCACCAACCTTTTTCTTTCCCTTTCTCTCTTTCTATCCACTTCTCACAGGTATCGGCACCTTGCCCACTCTCTGGTGACTGTTTGAGTTTGCCTGAGGGGGTAACTGGGTCTGTTTGGCACAAAACGCTCACTTGATTACCTCCTTGTCTCTTTCACTTTAGAGTTCTCATTTTTGGGGGGCGCGAAGTCCAGTCAAATGCTTTTTCACTTGCACTATGGATTTATGACAGCATTTTCGACATTAAGATTATTAAAAAACATATGGATATATTCATATATTCATATAATCCCTCAAAAGTGATACCTATACAGTTTATGATATTTTTTTAGCCATGCTAGCTGCATGGCTCTAGAGATCTATCACTGTCCTGTCATAAAATGTTGTACAGACATTAGGGCTGCAACTAACGATTATTTTCATTATCAATTAATCTGCTGATTATTTTCATGATTAATCGATTAATCGTTTAGTTTATACAATGTCAAAAAATAGTGTAAAATGCTCATCACATTCCCAGAGCCCAAAGTGACGTCTTCAGATTGCTTCTTTTATCTGACCAACAGTCCCAAACCCAAAGACTCTTGATTTACATTTTCATTTTAGCAAATGTTTGACATTTTGACTTGAAAAATGACTGAAACGATTAATCGATTATCAAAATAGCTGCCGATTAATTTTCGACTAATCGACTAATCGTTGCAGCACCACGAGCAGGTCCACGAGCCGGTCAAAATTTCAATTTGTCCAATACTTTGATTTATGACCATAAATCTTCAAAACTATTGACATTCCCATCAGTCTCAGCTCTACTTTTTGTTTAGTGCTAATTAGTAGCTAATGTTAGCAGGCTAACATGCTAAACTTTGATGGTGAACATTATACATGCTAAACATCAGCATTTTAATTTCTGTTTGTATACAGATTAAACAAACAAGACTTAACTTGTTCATTTGTAATATTTAGAGGTGCCGAGAGGTGGATTTAGACAGAGCCAGGCTAGCTGTTTCCCCCTGTTTTCAGTCTTTATGCTAAGCTAAACTAACCGTCTCCTGGCTGTAGATTCATAGTGTACAGAGTGGTATTGATATTCTCATCTAACTCTTGGCAAGAAAGCGAATAATAGATAGTGAGAAAGACAGAGAGACAAGGAGTTAACAGTCAAAACAATAGCTGACAAATGAGAATGGTTACAAATAGCACAGAAAGACACACAGAGAGAAACCAAGAAAGTAAATATGATACACAAGATAAGGAGAGCAGGAGAGAAATAAAGGGAAAGCCAGGCTCCTAACCTAATAATGTCCTACTCCAAAGCACTACAGGCTGGGAAGAGGAGGGCCACTCCATTGATTAACAAGGCCCATTTTGTTTACACAGTACTTTGACAAATGCAAGATGGCCTGATTTGACCTTGAGTGCACATTTGAATACACAATATCTTAGCGTAATTTTTTGTTGTCATAATCTTTCTGTTCATACGTAATAGAAATGCAAATGATATACAACTAGTAATCAGATTCCTGTGAGGGCTATCCTCTCCTTGCTCGTCTCCCTCCACATGAAGGTCAGAGGTCTGTTTCACAGGTGGACGCTTGCTGACACAGTGCCTTGAACCCTTGTTAACTAGTTGAAGGCCATTCTCACTACCACCCGTCTAGTCTGCACCATGGGGTTTAAACCTGCACGGTGAGACTAATCGCTTTGTGGCCTGTTGCCTTCATCAGTCGACCATGATAACTGATTTATTCTTGCAGAGGATGTGCTAATGGTTACACAGCTCAATTTGAATATGACCCCCCACCCCCCAGAACATGCTCAATTATCTTACTTTGTGAATCTAAAGGCACTCAGTAACTTCCCTTCTCCTCTTCTCACCGCAGCAGCGGTGGGACTCGCTGAAAGTTGCTGAATAATTTAAATACAACTTCAAGGTCTGAAGTGAGGCATTGCAAAGAGGCCAGTGAGCAGCTGATGGGTCAAAAGCAATTTATTATTATAAATCCAACCATCTGTCCATTTGTTTCCTTTCTCTGTCTCTATGTGTCTATCGTTCTGTCTTCCTTTCGGCCTCTCTGAGTGTATTGATGTGTCAGTTTTCTCCCTTACAGCTCATTCCGGATGCATCTCGTCTGCAAACACCGACACAGACACTCTCAGCAATTAACACCAATTTTCTGTTCTGAAAGACCGGAGAAGATTCACAGAGGAAAAACTACTGTTTGTCTTTGTGAAAATTACAGTCTGCTAATTTAGTGTCAGATTCCCTTCCCTCTATGCTTTCTAAACATCATAAACGACTCACTATCATAATGAGTGTTTGTCCAGAGTTTATCATTACCATTTGCGTGACTCAAATTTTCTGAGCTCTGAGCAAAGAGTCGGGAGTGTTTCTATATGTGAGCACAGTGCAACTCATAAAAAGAAGTCTTTTCAAGTGAACACAAAACGTTTCATGTTGGTTCAGGAGTCATCGTGTGCAGCGTTGAGCTCTGTGTGTGTTGTGACAGCGATGGAGAATGACAAAAGCTATTTTTAGTGTGTGGCAGCCACTTGGACAGAGAGGAAGGGAGGCGAGAGAGGACGTGGGTAAAGCGAGGGAGATGAGAAAGGAGGATGGAAAGAGGAAGAGTGACATATAGTGAGACAGAGAAGAGAGAGAGGAACAACTGATGTTATGAAATATTATGAGGGCATATGCAGTGCATATACATCCACACCATCAGCAGCCCTGTATTTGTGTAAAAGGGAAAAAACTAGGTTGCAGCGTTATTACGCCACTCTCCAGTGTGAAGGGACACCAAATTATTTATTTTTTTATCAGTTTTTCCAGTTTAAGCTTTTAATAAAGTTGTTGGAATTAAAGAAGCACAAATATCTAACCGGTGCCCTTTCTCAGATTATCGTTTATCGACTTTCAGTAAAATCATATCTTGATTGTAAGAGCTAGTTAAGCATGTATTTGCATTTGGTAAATTGTTATACTGTTGTAGGGTGCAGGTGCAAAAAAATTAAGTAACCATGTGGTGCGAATGGAATGTAGAGAGGCCTGCAAATTTGGGCACTGTGAATGGGACTGGAACATCAAGTCAGTAACGGACCAGTCTGAAATGTAGCTCTAGGATGGGAACCACCTGCCGTGATTTTGTGATATAAAGCCCACATTTGGCCTTTTCCCTGCCTAAGTAGCCTTAGGCAACTATGATTATATAAACTATTGTTTCACATAATTATGTCTGTACAATTCATTCCAAGGACATTGTATTTAAAAAAACTGACAAAATTATATAATGAATTATTTGTTTGACATATTTCAACTACAGCCCAAACAACACATTAGCCAGGCCAAAACTATCAGCTGGTGTAAGCTTATCACAGGTATATCGTGTTATAGATGCCGCTGGATAATGAACAAATAAATTGTAGTTGAGAAATGCCAAAATTATGTTTGATTGAATTTATAAACAGTGTCACAGTTACATAGTTTGCCCACCAGAGAGCACTGACAAGTTTATTTTTCAGCTGTAAAATGTCCTGCTCAGTATGTATCTTAGTGACATATATGTAATCATAACTAAATTTATAGAATACGTTTATGTTTAAAAAGTAATATCAGCCAATACATCGTTATGGCTTGTTTTTTCAACCCTCTAATATCAAGTATCGGTAAGAGCCTCAAACATCACCCGGTCAGGCACTAAGAGTTGTGACTGATGTAAACAGTGAAACACAGTTCATTTAGTTGAACGCCATTTTGTGAATATTTTAATATCAATATTGTGATATTGATTTCAACCATATTGCCCAGCTCTAAACTGTGGGTTTGTGGGAGTCAATAGGTAACACAGCATTAGTGAATATAAGCATACTCCCCAAACTCTATTTGTCATCTCTGTCATGTGGCAGCCACTGCAGAGGCCTAGCTCCACTGTGCCTCATCTATCCAACTGATTACAAAAGGGTTTTCCAAATAACTGCTCCTGGAAAAAGGCAGACTGTTACAGCCAATTTTCCATGTCAATCTAACGCTGCTGCATCTCTATCTTTTCTGTCTGTCTTTTGTCTCCTGTGATCAGGCGACATATGTTTCCTCACAGAGACAGACTGTTGGCCAGATGATGTCAGTGTCCGTCTGTCGCTCCATTTACCTTGCTATCATTCTGCCCGGCGAGCTGTCTGTCTGTCTGTCTGGGGAGGCGATAGGGAGTCTCACAGTCAGCACTGCTGAATGGTCAGTGGTGCACACACACACACACACACACACAAACACACACACACCACACCCGTCAACAGCAAAAGCCTTGAGGCTATGCAAGCGAGATGCAACAGAGCGGAATCCATCCATACAGTACATCTATATTCAGGTCAGCATCTGTGTGTGTGTGTGTGTGTGTGTGTATGTGTGTGCGTGCATGGGCCAGTGTCACAACAATGCTTCCAATGTACAGCAAGGCCTTCTTCTCTCCCCTTCATATCGCTTCTCATCTAAAGCAACAAACCGGGAGTTAAGTGTCCAAATGTTTCATTTCAAAATGAATTTTTCACAGCTTTATGTGTGATGGTACTAAACTTCAAGACGTAATAAAATACATTTTCTGAACGTGTTGTGCCTTTCCAGCAACTGCAAGTTCAAAATACAAAGTTGAAATATCAAACTAGTTTCTCTTTGTTTGTTTTCTTCATAGAAACAATAACAGAGTAATATGAGCAGAAGAGACAGAGAGTTGCTGTGTAGCAGAAACCATAATGAAGTCCATTATACTGACGTTAAATGCTACCTCATCACAATAACAACAACAGAACACCAACTGGCAGGAGACCAACAGTATTGATGCTCAATTCATGTTACTGTCAACCAACACACTAACACACTGTAGAGACAGACAGAACATATACAACAGGATGCTAACAGTATTTCCATTACAACAGTAATTTCCTGTTTTAAACAAAAGAATGAAGAATGTGTTGTGGATGTGTATGGATCACTGTTAAATGTATGTGAGTGTGTTCGTGGCTATCTGTGAGTGTGGCTGCTGTCTCTGCATGCATCAAGAAAAAAATCTAGTGACAAAATCTATCACCTTAACATCTCAGGGAGTGTCGTTATCCTGTTACAAATGGCTCCCAGAGCGGCTGGCGTGTCAGGGATGAGAAATTTCACACGCTGTGGCATGCAAGCGCTTGAGTGTGAATTGCCACGGAAGCCTCTCTCTTCCATTTTTATATCACTGTCTGGCATTGGCAATGCCACTAAAAGTGAAAATCCACTGGGAAACAAAAAACCTGCGCGAGGTCAATTTAATGATCCTGCGTAGCTGGACCAGGATTTATGAATAGTGACACTCCTCTCGACAAGCGAAAAACAAGACAGACAGGACGCCGTCACACTAAACTTCCAGGAGGATATTGAGAGTGTCAAGTGACGGTTTCTAGTTTTTGACTCGGTATTACAATGAAATTACGCCTGTATAAAAACCAAAATAATTAACTGTCAGTGGAACATCTGAGATGCAGTTTCTTCATTACATTACAGATTGGTGCTTAAGCAGTTAGTCCATTAATCAATCTGTTGACTGATGGAAAATGAACTATAAATTTGAAAACTGAGTATTGGTCTGAGCCATTTATCAACAGAAATCCCACACATTTTCCTGCTTCCAGCTCCTCAAATGTGATGATTTGCTGATTTAGGCTGTTTTATATCATTGTAAACTGTACATTTATATACAGTATATTGGAATATTTGAATACTGAATTTTAGATTGAACCAGCAATCTGAAAATGTCACTTATCTTTTTTATTTTTTTACGCTAATTACACTAAATAATAACTTACGACCCAGTCACAAAATAATTTAAAACATTTACATTTTGTGGTGAAGTGAATTGATATTAATGAAAACGGTGCAAACAGTGGACTCACTAGTAAATCTGTTCGAAATCTTCGCACTGAGTTCAACTTTGGTGAACGTTAACAGGCAAATCCACACCACTGACTTGAGTCCAAAACGGAGGAAGCTATTGGCGCTCATTAGCTGTGTTGCACCATCCACTTTTATTTAACCTCCTCTGTCAGACTGAAAAACGCTCCAAAACTAACGTGGTTTTCAGACAGTTATGAGTCGGGAGTCTATGGTACAGTTACGTCTTCTGAATAAATTGTGTGAACTTATTGTTTCACTAGTGACCAAGCTAACGAGCTTGCTGACTCACAGCTAGCATGCTTGCTAACTTGGGATGCCTTTTTCTTCCCTTTTCAATGTACAATACCGAGAACAAAATGCCATGGAGGAGTAAACGGCCCACAACAGAGTCAATAGAAAAAAGCTCGGAGAGCTATTGCGACTGACTGGCGCTAGCATGTTCCTGGCTGGCTGGTGTGTTTGCGGTTAGCTCGCCAGTTACACTAGTTTACCAGCTAGCCCTGTTAGCAGTCCCCATGTCGTTGAGCCTTTAGCACCATGTATTTTGCGAGGACGTGTGGACGAATTTTGCTGTGACCGGGCCTGTGCACATTACAGCATGTGGGTATAATTCAATAAATACAATTCACAAAAGATTTTTTCCACAAATAATACAAATAAAATAAAACAAGAAGACTTGGTAGATTAGTTTAGTTTCCTCAGGAAAAACTTAATCCAATTATTCGGCCTATTCACCACAGTGAGAGATGACTTATTACTTAAACTCATAGTATGCATTTAAATAAGCTATTTCATTTGAACTGGCATTACTGAATACATTACTGTCATTTAAATTGTGTTATTATCATCTGGAAACCATTTCAACTACTTCTAATGTTTTAAAATCTTAATTTCTATATCCATTAAGCCATACTTTTGAATACAGCAGTTGGTGAAGAGTAATTCTTAAAATATATAGAAGCAATCTGACTGTTTGAAAGAACTAAGTTTCATTATTTTTAATGAGTTATTTTATAACGATATACCAAGTAATTCATGACCCCCCAGCCATGATTAAATGAAACTGTAAGGAGCGATAATACGGGTTCTGGTATACACAGAAATACTGTAGATTATATGCTACACCACAGCATCAGATGTGAATATCACAGACTGCCCTGAGACACGCACACCTATTATTTCCATCCGACATGCTACACCTGCTCTCTCTGCCTTTGCCTGTTTCTTTCTCTCTTCCTGTTCTTTGGTGCCTCTCCCTCTCTCAACTCTCCCTCTTTATCACTTTCTCTTCCTCTCTCTCTCTCCCTTTTCACAGCCTAAAAGATAATTACCTCCACAAAGGCAGTGTGAACTAAAGGAGTGAGAGACAGAGCACAGAAAGAAAAAGAAGCCAGAGAACAGCGTGTCTATGTCTACCCAAAACATTACATTAAGTCCAGGCAGGAAGCCGAGTGGAGGCAACACCGCATTTAGCACCCTGGAAGGGAGGGCTTCTGGACTACTGTCGCAGGTGCAGATCTGTGCAAATGAAGGGGGGAGATCTGAAGGCACAGGGACAAGTGTAGAAAAAGAAAGATCTCGGTGCACAGGTGTAAGTCGAACCCTGCCTATCTCATGCATGCATGCACAGCGAGGACACAGGCTCACACAGACACACACACATTCACACACAACTCTTCCCGTACATTCCTCATGTCTCTGTTGCATGACTCCATTGGAACTAATGACTAATACATAATGTATACACACTTTCCTTCACTTGCTTACTTTTTCACATCTCCGCTCCCTCTCTATTTCTCGCTTTCAACCGACGCAAACACACTGTTCCGTCTCCCTCTCCCTCCCACTAAACATATGAGCCCCCCCACCACACTAACACACACACTTACAGACACACAAACACACACACGGAGTCACTCTTCACAGGAACAATCTGTCCCGTTAATGTGAGGTCGCAGCAGACCGTTTTTTTTTTACTTATCAGCCCTCTGGATTTAAATAAAGCCCTATCACTGATACACTGTTACCTAGAAACACAATAGGATGCATCAATAACAGGATTTACCCAGAAGCCTACAAGACCCCTTTAGATGTGAGCTGTGTTGCCCCCTTTGTGCGGCTGCAGATTGTCCTGCCACTGTTGCTCGAGCACCATCGCATTGTGCTGTAAAGAGATTTTAGGGGATATTCCATTCGGTTTCTTTTGTGTTTGTATCCCTCTATCAGAGCTGCCAACTTTCTCTTATTTCCCAGGAGCCCAGGTTATTTTTGTAGTTCAATTTTAAAAGGATTTTGATTCTTTTCAGTAGGTTTTAACGGTGCAAATTGGCCCAAATGGAAAATGTCATTCCCGGTGGTGACAGGTTCGCTCCGTTCAGATTTGTTTTTTGAAATCACTTCACTTCGGATGTTTTCAAGATTTTTTTTTTTTTACTTTCTCCTCTGGTCTCAGCTGATCATGAGCTCCGATGGCATTTAGAGGAAGTGCACCCATGACCTCAGTGCCCAGGCGTGTCTTATGTAACGTCAGCCCCCTCTGGTTATGAGGCATTTCCTGGCATCACTGATAAAAGATTAATGCCTGTTTTTACACCACTCAGAGCGCTCTCTTCCATGAGAAGTTAAAGCATACAGTACAAGAGGACACAAGATGCTGAGATAAGCCTCATGTTACAGCAAAATATGGACATGTAGTATTATGATATATACAGTATTATGAATCAGATTTACTGTAACTGATTGAAGCAACTTCACAGCACATATAGTATATAGGACCTGCCACATGTGTGAATTACTTTATCTAATAAAAATAAATGCATTAGGGTTCAGTGAGTCAGGTATAACATGGTATAAGGTATAACATTTGCCTCATTTTGAGCCAGGAAAAACCCTCCATCCGTTTGATCCATTTCTTTTATTATTAGCAGCAGATAGTAGTATTAGTTACAGCAATAGAAGCCCTCCTTGTAGTAATATTTGGCTATATAAGTCTATATTTATATCCATTTGTTGTGCTATTTTATCACAATTCCTCTTTCATTATGAGATCATCATTGTTTCTATGAATGTGTTCCCGACTAAATGAATAAATCATGGAATAAATTCACACTGCTCTGTCAGGGGTAATGAGATACGGTAGGCTACATATTAGCATGAGAAGATAATCATCTAAGTGCCTCTGATATCTGCCTCTCTGTTGGTTTTCTGCCCAGATACAGGAGTGGCGAATGGGAACATGGCAGGATGCCTGCTACAATCTTGCAGGGTTTATAGTGGGAATGCAATTTCCCTCAGGTTTTTGTGGTGATTCAGAGTGTATTCATGTGACCCCAATGTCATGCTCTGGCTGTCCCTCCTGAGCACCTCTCTCCCCGCCCCTGTGTGCCTTCCCCTGGTGTAATTACCCTGATGTCTCTCACCTGTGTCTTGTTAGCGTCCTCCACCTGTGTATTTAGTCTCTGTGCTCCCATGTCTGTTTGCCAGTTCGTCTTGTCCCATTGTCCAAGCGTGCTAGCTCTTTCTACAACAGCTAAGTAGTTTTTCCCCGTGTTCTTGTGCTTTTGGGATTTCCTTTGTTACTTTGTTGGCATTTTTTCCATAGTCTTTTTGCTCCTTCCTAGTGAAGTGATTTTTTGTTTTCTGAGTCTGATTTTGGTTTCCAACTTTGATTTTTGCCTTTTGCCCTTTTTTGGCAATAAAATCTTATCTTTTTGTACTCCTGTGTCTGGGGTCTGCATCCTTGAGTCCGTGCTCGTCGTGATACCCAACCAACACTGTTAATTTCAATTGTGGGAAAGCCCACTGATAATGCATTTTGTTGGTCTTTTTAAAATGAACAAGCAGCTAATAATTGACACTGATGTCTCTGCTAGTGATGATACAATACTATTACTAATGCTACTAATACTACTGCATCTTCTGCTATTACTTCTACAGCTACTAGTAGTGTTACTACTATCATTATGACTATTACTCTGGTTACAAATACTACTACTGGAGCCTGTCCTCATGTAAAATTTGTACTAATTAGGGCTAAAAGGAAATGAGAATTGTATGATATCTGAATGAATTGTATGATATGAAAAATTGTACACTGTACAGACTCGACCTGGACAGTTTTTTTTACATTCAGTTAAGCTACACCTCCACCAAAATCCTACCATAAACATAACAAATGACACACTAACCTGAATTTAAAGGTACACTTATCAGTATTTTTAAATTAACAATGGATGGATAAAGTGGAAGGAGTCACTCCTAGTGATGAACCCAAGGCAAATTAACATGTAACTCTGTAGTTCCCCTCAGCTATACAGAGTGTTTTAGCATCTTTTAGCTTATTGTTTTGTTTTTTTTGGCACCGCAGCTTTACTGTTTTGGTTCACTCTTACCGACCGCGCTCATCAACCTTGTTTTGTTTTCAATGAAAAAGATACCCCCTGGGTATTCCGTTGAAGCACCCCTGGATGGCTCCAAATTCTCAACCCTCTCATTTTTTTATGTTTTCACCATTTCATCAATGCTAAAAATGCAACTGTAGCAAGTAACTCACTATCACTATTGTCATTCATATTTTAAGACGCTACAAATTATATTCAGCTGCAAAAAACGGCTGAAAAGCCGGCAGTTACAACGGAAGTACAAAGAGTTGTTGCTATGGAAGCGATACGCCGTCTCGTTTCGTCGCATTGGTGTAAACTGGCAGGTTTCAGAACGTTGCAGACTGGCGCGTTGCAAGTAGTTGCAAGTTTCAACTCATCTCATCGCGAATCATTGGTCTGAACTGGCCTTAACAAACTTTACTCTGTTCTATTAAACTCTTCTCTCCTTGTTCTATTCATAATGTACTAATTTTTCGTCTCCTTTAGTCTCACCATCCCCTTTGTTAGTTGCTAAACATCTACTGCTTTATTGAACTCTAGTCAGATCTACTCAGAGGTATGTGCTCTGTGTGCTGAATTTGCACGTGAGCGGCAAGCACATACAAATGAGTGTGAGGGTTGAAGCATTCAATATGTGCGTAATCCATCGACTGAAAGTAAGTCAGTGGAGTCTCACCTTGACATAGAGCTGCTGGAACTCCTCCAGGTTGAGCCGGCCGGTGGGACAGTCCTTCAGGAAACCCTTGTACCACTGCTTCAGCTCATGTTCGTTAAACTCTGTGTTCTTCACCAGGTCCTCCATCACTTCAGGGGTCAGCTTGCTGTTCTGTTTCCCCATTTTGCCTGGACAAAGGGCGCACACACACACACACACACACACACACACACACACACAAAATGAATGATCTTAAGCATCTTTCAATTGTTACAGAACACAAAGAAGTGCCTCTTTTTAAAGTACATGTTATGAACCCAAAAGTCTGGAGGGCGTTTGGGAGCGTGATTTATCAAGGCTGGGGAGGTTTCTGGAGAACTGTGAAAGTGCAAACCAAAGCTCAATCTAAAAATAAGCTTTAAAACAAATGGAGTGTAATATGAGGAACTGGAATAGTGTCAGATGTTTGTCACAAATTTGTCCTGCACTGATTTTTCTTGTTTTTTGTTTTTTACAGGGTCAACTTTTCTTTCCTATCTTCCTTTGAGCAGCTGCTTGCCCTAGTTTTGCTTGTTTGTTGTTGTTTCATTTTTAGAGGAACTCTGAACCCTTATAATCCTTCCAGAGTTTTACCTCCAAAATATGGATGGAAGGATTGATGACAACTGCTGTACTAGGTTTTCTTACCCTACCCTGTTGAATTTGAAAAGAACCCCACTAAAAGTAAAAATGAAACATGATGCCCTGCCCTTACTTAGCCACAGCCTATTAAAATGTCATTTTTCCAAAAAGGAAAGCTTTTAGCTATTTACTCTTCAAATGCTGACTATCTCACTTTCAAATGAAACTGATTTTGGAAAGGGTAATAATGACATCTTAAAGTAGTTGGCCCAGTGTGACTTTTTAGAAAAACTCAAGTGTGTTTTTATGTGTTTAATGTCCCTTAATTTCTCCACTGTAGCTGTTTGCACCCAGCTGTGTGGTTAGCTGATGTATCTGCACAGTGCTGATGCTGCCACTTTATGGCCCTGATTAGTTCATTAACCAACCTGTAATTATCATAATTTGCAAAAGATGGTTAGAGTTTTGTAACATTTCTACTCTTACTCTCTGCTGAGATGTTTTATTAGACCTCTTTAGCTTGAAAAGACCCAGGGAGAAACGAGGCAGCATCAGTATGTGTGCTGCCACTCTGTCTCTGTGCACAGGGGTGAGGAAAGACTCAGACAAGCATCCAAGAGGTGCTGCAGTCATACACTGAGGCCTGCCATGCTGCATTGGTTTTTGCAAAGCTCCATTTAAGGGTGCTTCTTTAAAGTGACCATTTTTCTAAAGCGTACCATAGGTTTTGAGATTGATTTTGTACCTTCCAGTTTACAACTGGTTTCCTTTTTTTTCAATACACTATGAAAATCAACAATTCAGAGACCTGAAGCTCACCCGGGACTGATGCATCACTTGGCTGCCTTTTTTGAATGGCAAAGATACATTATTGCTGCGTGGTAATGATGTTGCGAGAGGGGACTGTTTTCTGTTCGGCTGGCAAACAGCAACCTTTTTACCGCAAGAAATGACTAAAGTTCCCCAAAGCATTCAAGTTCTGATGGTTCATTTTCTGAGCTTGAGTGTGTCACATCATAGCTCAGGAATGTACTGCATTTCAGCAGCCAACTGTCAAACACTAGATGTCATATTGTCTTGAACACACCACCAAGGCAAGTTTCTAAAATGGCTCCAGCTTAAACAAATGGAAACCAAGGATATATTAAAATAAAATCAAGGTTAAAATGTATAGTATAGCTTTGCAGGAATTATTCGTGATTTGTCATTAATTAGCTAAAACGTGCAATACCACCAGTTCTTTAAAGGAATAGTTCCACATTTTGGGAAATACCCTTATTTGCTTTCTTGATGAAGGATTGAAGATTGATACCACTGTCATGTCTATACGCTATATGAAGCTAACCAGCAGTCTTTATGTTAGCTTAGCATAAAGACTGGAAACAGGGGGAAACAGCTAGCCTGGCTCTGTCCAAAAGTAAAACAAAAAACCTCTAAAGCTCACTAATGAACACATTATATTCCGTTGGTTAATCCTTACTAAAAATCAAAGTTTAAAAATAATTTGTGGTTAAGGGGGGTTAAGCTAAGCTAACTGGCAGCTGGCATTAGCTTTATATTTAATGCACAGATATGAGAGTGGTATCAATCTTCGCATTTAACGCAAGACCGCGAATAAGCGTATTTCCCAAAATGCAGAACCATTTCTTTAAGGGTTTGTTTTGTGTCTTATGTCTTTTTTCAGACAGGCCCCAATATACACAGGGGTCAAATTATTTTAGAAAGTTGTGAAATGGAGGAGCGAGGAAAGTGTGTGTACCTATGTGCATGTGTGCTCACTTAGTTGATATAATTTGGTTGTCGACTTTGTTGACGGAGAGGGAGAACAGTGGAGAGAGCGATCGATCAGAGATCTGAAATCTGATTTGAAAAGAATGCTTTCAGCCAGGCTCAGCAGGACCCAAGTTCACCAGGAACTCAGGATTCATAACGTACGAAACTGAAATTCAAGTAATGAGTAGTCATGCTTTCACACTGCCTGTAAATTAAATGGATAACACAGCAAATAAATTAATTTATTACAAATTAAATTCCTGCAGGTATGACAAAGGCTACATTGTCCATATGGTAAGAGGACATGAAGTTAGTTAATCAGATAATGGTAAACAGAAGATGCAATTTAATTAGTGAAATGCAACAATTTAAAAAAAACAATAATAGCTTATGGGAGGTGGAAATGAGAAGCCACACTTCCACAACCAAAAAATGGCAGAGAGACAGGCCGGTAGAAGGAGAGAGGGATAGAGAGAGACACACACGCACACATTTCTACTTATATGTGGCGATTATGACAGCAGTCCATGCTATATCTTGTCCCTCTGGACCAAAAGCTGGATGGATGCCCTCACTATCAGCTGAGCCCAATGAAGCGACCCGACATGGCTGATGCTCACAGTAAAATGTCACTTCTGGCAGATCCTGGATGAATTAATTAGTGATAAGCAGCATTTTGGACCTGTGTTTGGCTGAATGTCATCTCAGCTACTCGTCATTAGTTTTCAAAAGGTTGTTTGATCACCTGCATTTGTGCAAATCAAGGCCCTACTCTTTTTCCTTTTGTGAGGTCGAAATACAGGAAAATAACAATGCCTCAGCCTAGGAAGGAATTACAACGCTTACATCAAATACTGTTTATGGATATCATGGGAACTCTGCTAGAGTCATTTACTGCAATGAGACACTTGGGTACATAAAGCCACAGGACCATAACATCCCATTCATCCAGGCTTTTCCCCCTACATTTGTAGCCCTGGACTAGTAGGCCATCTAGTACCATAACCCATGTGTGAGGAGGTAGTACTCTGTGGTTGTTATGACACAGATTATGCAATATGAACATACAGAAGTGGTCAGATAAAAACCTTGCATACTGATTTCTGGGTGCATTTTAGATTTGGTGGTAAAAGACCTAGACTGGTTAAAGAGGTAATCCAGTGATTTAGTATTGTACGTCCATAAAGTTGGGGGACTTATGAGAGACAGATTTAAAAAAGAATCGAAGCAGCAGAGGCCAAGATATCCTGACTTTTAGTCCCCAATATGGGTCAAGATCCAAAAACACTGGGGAAAAAATGTCAACATGTTTTTTAAATGTATTGTTTATAGTTTTTTATTATTAAAAGGAAGAAAAAGGGTCTTTGGGGAAATATCAGAAATTCTCGTTTTCATCTCTGCCGGCTGGAGGGCCGTGTCCCTGTCTGTGTTTGACTGACAGCAGCTGGCAGGCTGCCAGAGTGCCGGTGTTACACCGTAGGATAAGAGACAAAGTAAACAAACTTGTGCTGCCGCCTACATGTCATGTTGTTAGAGGTACTGAGTACGGACCACACCAGCATCTAACCAGACCCATGTGACATTTGCAGGTACGTTTACGTGCTGTTTAATGTGCTGATTAGCTATGTAGCCCACAAACTAATGTTAGCTGTGCACTTTCCCCAGTGAATGTTTGTTTGGTTGCTTGTTCAACAAGCTATGGTGCAGGAGAAGCTTGGAGCTTGTGTTCATGTCTGTAAGTTAGATAAGAAGGAGACTTTAGCATAAAGCTAATGTGGGTTGTTGTTCAGAGTCTGTGGCTCTTGTGTTGTTTTGAAGGTTTCTGTCTGCCCCGCATCCCCCATCGATGCTTCAAATATTTGCGGGTAATTCTCACTGAAGCTTCGAAGCTCCATGGTATTCGGGACAGCCCTAATTGGCTGTATCGAAATAAGGTCTCCATCTACATGGACTGATACCTCAATGTCGAATTAATGCAAAACTAGGGGGCGCCATTATGAAACCAAAATAATATAAAATATACATTTCTCCCTTTTAGTTTCTGATTTATGCAGATATGTATACCGTAGCAAAAACAAAATTAATCTTCTCTCATTTACCGAGCAAATCTCCAGTTTTATTATTCTTGGTATGTCCATTTTTGAGTTTTAGTTCTTAAATATTAAGTTATTCAGAACTTTTGTTACTTAAATTGTTGAAATATATTTTGTTACTACAGTGAGTGTAACAGAAACAGCATATTTTTTAAGAGGGAAATGACCATGCGGGCCAGTGTGTGTGTGTGTGGGCACTTGTGTAATGGAAAGATAGAGAAGATTTGTATTTATACAACATGTATGTACAGTATGTGAATTAATGCATGTGTTCAGTATATATAATGTATGTTCCTTTGTCTGTTACGTTTGCTTATAGAATATTTGTTAATTTGTGTGCACTTTGCATCCGACAGATTATCATTAAGAATTAAGCTTAAGTGCTGCATTTCAGCACATTATGAGCATACTGTCAGCATATATGATGCTGCAGCACACAACATAGAAGACTTCTGGGGAATTAATATGTTTGACGAAAGATACAAACTTCTGATGTGACACTAAATGTTCATTCTCTTACTATATGCTCACAATATCTCACACTGCATCATAATGCAAGTGTTACTCATTACTCTGTCTTCCTTCATTCATGCAACAAGCAGCAGAGCTGAATCTGCATCTGCATTGTGTCAGTGTGTTGCCGGTGGCCCAGCTTTACATGACACCATGGGCTATTTTTCCATATCATACAGTGATATATCTGGGCCTTATTAATTAATACCGTGAAATAGCTTATGTAATCGGATGCAATTACTTTTCTTTCTTTCTCCTTGGGAAAGAATTTATCTTGAGTGTTTCATTTATGGTGTACAAAAAGGCAATTTAACACACATCCCAAATCACACGTTTTTTAATGTAATACCGCCCCCTCAGCTCACTTTATATAAAACCTGCAGCTGCACAACCTTTAAAGTGACGCAAGTGGCAACATGGTATGATGGAGCAATTTCATCATCTTCCTACACATTTTTAAATATACTTTTTAAAGGCCTTCGTTCTGTGCTTGTTGTCACAGATCCGAGTTACTTGATGGTCCATTCGGCCATTAGAAAATACACATTTTTATGCAGTTTTGCCACATACCAGGAATTTATTCTTTATTTGTCTTCTATACTTTTCATTCTCATGTCAACACTTCCACTAACTGTGTAAGAGCCTTGTCACGCTTTCATCTGTCCTGTTAATGTTCGCCATCAACCTTGCACTGCAATAAAAGAGGAATGGAATGGAAATCTTTAAATGTTAGATAACTGAACAAAATCTCTCCACTCTGCAATCGCTCGATAGTCAGCAGCCTACAAATGTCATAATGATGAAATTCCGTCTACATTCTCCTGCTCGCTCAGTCTCTACAACAGATAAACAGGATGTAGGAGAGAAGTGGATCAGCAGAGAAAGATGACCAAAAACAAAAAGAGGCGTAAGTCACAGTAAAAAGGATAAATGCAATGAAAGTGATATAAAAGTAATCAAGGTGTGATTTGAGACAGATACAGAACCATGACACTCTTGTTAGCACAGAACACTGAACACACCCTGCCCCCCCGTTAGCTTGCAATTCTATGCATTATGTTTTTCACCAGTTACTCATGTCTACAGGAAAAAAACAGACAGCATGGTGCATAATCAGCAGATGTCAGTGCTTTATTTTAGCTGGAGAAATGAGAGGGACCAAGTCTGGGAGAAGACACTCTGGGTCAGTCTGCAGTGCAATGCAGAACAGAGCACCATGCTGACTCCAAACCTGAGTCATAGCCCTTTGTCTTCTAGTCCACCGGGGCCTCGCCAGAGCCCAAAAGAAAAAGAAAAAAACCATAGCTGTAGTTACACATCAGCAGGCAGGTACGGACTGACACAAAGATATATTGTCAAATTAGTCATTTTACAGTCCTGTGACAACCAGCAGACCTGCCCCGGAGCCAGGCGGTAGGCTGTTACATAACACTGTCCCTTTACCATCATTTGCCAACAGGGAATGACCTTGAGAGGCAGGCAGAGCCCCAGCCAAGAGAGGCAACACCAGATAGCAACAATGCGGTTCAAGGGTTTGAGTCAGGCAAATCTGGTAGATTTCTGAGTAATCCTGCTGCCCATTTTGTTTAGAATTGTGTGTGTGTGTGTGTGTGTGCAGGAGAGGTGGGGGTACAATAAGCATAGAAGGCCTGGTGGATGAGATGTGGTCACGCCTGCATTGATTTGCAAAAAGTAGCTTCATGGTGAGGATGATGTGGGTTAAGGAGACACCTCCACACACACACACACACACACACACCCTTGCAACATCAGCACCAGTTCCAAACTACACCAGGATACATCACACCACACCGTGCCAAGCGCAGACATCCCACGCAAAGTCCCAATTATAATCGACAAAATTCACACAGCAGTCTGCATTGATCAGGAAGGTTGCGTAAACCAGCCGTCACTGATGCTGATTTGTCTTTGTCTTCACACTTATATTGTTGAATCGAAAGCCTGGTGTGTGTGTGTGTGTGTGTGTGTGTGTAGGCAGTCAGAGTAAATCCAAGCAAGATACAATGTTCACCTAATGCTGACAAGTGGCGGGTTTGCGTGCAAAACGTACAAATGGCATCGATAAAACTGCAGTGGAGGCTATATTGATAAAATGATATGTGTCGTTATTGTAACCCGCCAATAAATCCATAAATTAGGCTTGTGAAACCAAAAGGATGACGCACCAGGCTGCAGCATGTAGGTCAATGTGCAAAAAAAAAAATAATTTTCTCCAGGCACAAAAACGAATCCTTCAGCATGTTACACAGACAGAGCAGCCATCCTACCTTTGCGAGAGTCAACGGGAGAAGTCCGGTCTGATGTCTGGACTGGTCAAAAAAAGGAGCGATTCAAGCGTCTGATGCTGCTCTTCTGTCGAGCCACTAGTGCGGTAAGATTTCTGTCGTGCGTTTGGTTTTATTCTATGGCGTTTTAATATTATCTTTTTAGTCAGCCTCGATGGAAAGTGAGCGGTGCGGGTCCGTAGGATGTTGCTTCTGAACACACACTGCTGCTGATGTACTGAGGAGGAGACAGACAATGAGACAGAGAGACACAGAGAGAGAGAGAGACAGAGAGAGAGAGACAGAGAGAGAGAGCAGGAGAGAGAGAGGCAGAGAGAGAGAGACATGAGAGAGAGAGAGAGGCAGAGGAGAGAGCGATGAGAGAGATGGACAGAGAGAGATGACAGAGGAGAGAGAGGCAGAGAGAGAGAGAGGCAGAGAGAGAGAGCGGCAGAGAGAGAGAGCGACAGGAGAGAGAGAGAGAGAGGACAGAGAGAGGGAAGGAAGGAGAGAGAGGCAGAGACGGTGACAGAGAGAGAGAGGCAGAGAGAGAGAGACAGAGAGAGAGAGGCAGAGAGAGACAGACAGAGAGAGAGAGAGGCAGAGAGAGAGAGAGGCAGAGAGAGAGAGCGACAGAGAGAGAGAGAGACAGAGAGAGAGAGGCAGAGAGAGAGGCAGAGAGAGAGAGCGACAGAGAGAGAGAGACAGAGAGAGCGACAGAGAGAGAGAGCGGCAGAGAGAGAGAGAGAGAGCAGTGCATCTATGTCTCTCTCTCCCAGTGTGTGGTTGGGTATTATAGGATGATGCTGCGAAGAATACAGAAAAATAAAGGCAGCAAGAAATGACACAAACACGAGTTTTCATATTTGATGTTAAAGTTCAGCTATTTCTCAGCGCTAGAAACACAACAAACTAAGCATTTCTCTAAACTGTTCTGTTAAAAATGAGACACAAATCCACACAGTGTGTGTTAGCTAAACCAGCAACTACTAGTTAATGGTTCGTTTCGCGCCACATACAGATGACAGGAAAAGGAGGGTTTACCAGGCTTGGTACTTCAGAAGGTGAGTAACTTAGGAGTGACTAATATATTTCTATCTTAAGATTTCAGCAAATGTCAGACTTAATGGTGCAGAGTAAGATATAATGGGTTTAAAGGGTTTGCTTACTTTTTTCAATTGTAACGTTAGAAAACAGTTCATTAACTACTAGCTGACTTTGCTAACGTTAGCCTTTGTAAGGTTCATAAAGATACAAAGTCATGATATTTAACATACTGTCAATAGGGAGGGTTTGGGTTATGAGAAATGGGGTAGTTCAAAACACTAAATTCAGGCATTTCTGAAAAAGCAGGTAGTTTGTGTTTAGCCATTTGTATTTTTGCTCTGGCTAGCTCACTGGCCAAAGCTATCAGCAGCTAACGTTAGCTAGCTAACTTCAAAAGATTTACACTTTCTATGACGCCCATGTCTATAATGCATAATAAACATATTTATAATGCACTATAATCTGCTTATGTATAATTATTGTTAAAAGCACTCTTAAATATTGATAATGCATTATAACAATAATCATACTACATTATAAATAATTGTATAATGACATATAAGGTCAAGTATAATATTTCATAAATGCTGGTCACTGACTGACATTCTTTTGCAAGGATAATAGTGTATTATAAGTCTCATAGTTGTAATAATCATTTTCTAATTATTATAATAACTGTTATACTGCATTATAATGTTATTATTAGTTTCTCTAAGTGGCCATTGGGTGCTTTAAGTGAAGTAAGGAAATCCCTGAGGTATAGGCAGATATAATACATTACAAGCTGGTTACAAGTAATTTTAAGTGGTCATTGTTTGCTTTAAGTAAAGTGAAAAAACTATCATTAAATCTATGCAAGAACAACACAAAACATCAAATTAATTTATTTAACATGTCATAACAGAAATTGAGTACTCGAATTTGACACAACTTTTTGATGATGAACAACTGAATGATGGACATTTCCATTTTGCTAATGTAATGTTTCCCCAAAAACCTCACTATAAACACAAAATTAATATAATGTACTATGAGATTGCCTTGGTGAACCTGCGCATCTTTAGTGGCCTCCGCCCAGGGACTACAGATGAAAATTAGCTTTTAGCTATATCTGGTATAATATATGTATTGTGCATCGTCCCTGATGAAATAAATAAATAAAATAAATAGTCTGCTACAAAGCTGTAGATATTACAGTGGGAACCGCATGATTTTATTTGTATTATTTTTGTTATGTTATACTGTAGAGGGCTTCATGTATTTCAATTATAGCTCTGCAAATCTCATACTGTAAATAAAAAATGTATGTATGTTTGACAGGGTTGTCTGCCAGGTAACACACACATCACATGTTTGATGCTGGCACCTTGGTTAATTAGTGTGGGAAGCATGAGGGTGAGACGTTAGCCTTTTTCACAGAAGCTATTTAGACGCGTCACAGTAGGAAAAGCACAGGTGTAAATAATAAAAATTAATGATGGCTGATTTCCATTTAGCTGCTCTGGCTCACTCTCACACTGTCACGGCTTACTAGGACATTTGAACAGAACAGAGCCATCATTAATGTTATTAGTAACACCTGTTCTTTCCCTATGACAAGTCAAAATGTCTGCTGTGAGAAAAGCCTATTGTGTTCATTGTAACAACGCTAGCATTGTCAGAGACTGATGCACAGCAGTTCCTGATTAGGCTGTTAAATTAGGGAAGCAGCAGAACAGCGACAGTATAGTGCCATGCCATTTGCGTATTCTGTACAGTGAATCTGCATCATGCTGTGTAAC
The DNA here is from genome assembly GCA_005408345.1 of Macquaria australasica. Taxonomy (NCBI): domain Eukaryota; kingdom Metazoa; phylum Chordata; class Actinopteri; order Centrarchiformes; family Percichthyidae; genus Macquaria; species Macquaria australasica. Next base: position 83,104 of record SEMN01000694.1, read on the forward strand.
AATCTGTTCTGGTATAGGAAATCCACTCACTGAATATTATGTTTTGGTCTCCTATATTTTCTTCCACAGGTTTGCTGTTGGGTTACTCCTATGTGTTTCGAACTGCAGGTTTGGTGTAAGGTGAGCTTTTATACAACAGAGCACTTGGGCTATTATGGTAATATATGGACCCATAGTACAGGCTGAGGTATACAAAACCATCATCTACCAACCTGTTTTGAATCACTAGATTGAGTCCATATTCCACTCTGAAAAGTCTTTAACGTGGAATAGGTTTTTCTAGAAATGTTATCTACCTAAAGTAAGCTATGCATTAGAAACATTCCTGACATGACTGCATTTTTTTGATAGAGTAACACTTATTGATCTGAGCATTGTGGCTTTCACACTCAAACAGTTTCTATTTTAGGTTTAGTAGATAGGAGAAAATGGATAAAATCACACTAGAAGATGTCAGTCCACAAACTGAGCGAGAGCCAACTTCACCACTCTTCCCCAAACGACCAAGGACTGAATGTACAATGACAAACAACCACTTTGGGAAAAGCAGGTTTGACTTTCCAGAGCTTATGACATTTCGGAAAACCATTGGCTTCCCATCACCAGCAAGTATGTTGCAGAAGAATGCGGGCCTAGTATGCACAGCAGAATGTGGGGATAGTGAAGATGAACTACCTCACGAGCAACTGCAAAACACTAAATTAATTGTCACCCCTATTGCTAAGTTGACTACCTCACACACTGACGATGCACACACAGGATCATCTAAAGTCTGCTTCATCGCTGCTGAGAGACACGTCCTACTTCTGGTGAAAGATGAGCAGCCTCCAATTACTGAAACTGACAAGCTCAGCTCATACCCAGTAGATGATGCAGGTGGGGCATTAGCAGAGTCTCACACTTCAAAAGAAGCCAGCGCTGACATGTCCAGTCATCCTGATTGTAAACGGCTGGGGAAATCACTTGAGGACGAGCCCCCTGGTGGTTGCAATCTTCCCGCTGGAAATGACGAAGATGGGAGACAGGTGCAAAAGAGTGTCTATCAAATCCAAGCATTCCCCCTTAGTTCAAGTGATGAGGAGGTCAGATCTGATTGCACTTATGAAGGTATGCTACATGACACAGGTTTCTGTAATATGTGGAGCCAATCTTCTGAAGTTGAAGAGAGTAATCAGAAGAGGGACGAGCATGGATTTAGTGAGAATATCCTTTTCAGCAACGAGGCAACTGGGAACTTGACAGAAGGTGTAAAAAATGAGGAAAAAATATTAGAATTGCAGATTTGTGAAAATGAAAATGTTGTCTGTGATGGGGAAACAACAGGCCAAGTTAATGAGAATGGCATCAGCAAAAACCCCATCCCTTCTGCTGCTGAACGTGCTGAGGGATCAATTGTTTCTCATGATGTGGTATTAGCCAGAAGTATTGCAATTGAGAATGTGAGTCTTGAAGCTGGTGACTTCTGTGGGGCAACAGGAGAGCATGCTGCTGGCAAGATGATAGCCAAAGCTTGGAGTGAAACGGCTGATCACACAACAGAGACTCCAATGCCTGCAAGAATCAGTCAAGAGCCTGCTGAAGGAGATAATGATGCAGGCCCTCTCGGTGTAATTGACCCTGCAATCTGGAGTGAAACTGACAGGGAGGCTGAAGAGAAACGCTGTAACTTAGAGAGCACTGCAGGTGTAGAATTATCTCCAACAGTAAAAGTCTGCAAGATGGAAATGCGACTCAGTTCTGACGTCAGGCCTTCACAGGAGGTTTCAGCGCCCGACCAGAACGGGCAGTTTAATCACCAAAGTGGAACACAGCAGTGCAAAGATGAAAAAGAGGACTTACAGGTATGTCAGGCATACACAGAACCACAGGCTTGTTCCATCATTAACAATGGAACACACAACAAGACTGGCAATGAAGGCAGCAGTCATTGGAAATCCAGTCCCAGCAGCAGTCCATGCAGGCCTGCAAAGCCACTAACTGCTGGGGATGGAAGACGAGAAAGCCATGATGCTGGTGGACATCAGTTAAATAAGCAGGATCAGTCTGGCTGTTTTCCTGGTAGTCTTGACCACCTAAAGACACAGGAGGTTGGATATTTACAAACCAAAATCACCAGAATGGACGGGGCAACTGAGGTAAAAGAAAGAGAAGAAATGACAAGAACTGATGAACATGGGAAATCAGAAAACCCAGTTGACTTACAGGAAAAATCTCTGCAACAAAATGAAATACACAAAGAAGACACAATGGAAATATCAACTGGGGATTGCATCAATGACTGGACAGAGGGCAAAATAAGTAAATATGGAAACAAAGTTACACATATTGATGAAGAAATGGGAAATAACCTTGAATGCTTGTCTGATCACCCATACAGTGCTGTAATTCGAATGATGGAAGGGACAACCGAGGAAAAGGAAAGAAAAGAAGAGGCAAGTGTTGGAGAAGAAACTGATGCGCATGGTAACTCAGAGATATTAGTGAAATCAGAGGATGGTCATCAGCAACAAAATCAGCAGAAAGGAGACATGACTGAATGTTCCAGTGAATGGACAGAGGGCAACTTGAGTAAAAGTGGCACCAAATTAACCATAGTTAGTCAACATGAACAAGGAAACAAGATCATTTGTTTCTCTGATTGCCAACACAGAGCTGAGACATTCATGGCTGAAAATAAAGATGACCTTTTGGCTTTCACTTTTCCTCCAGCTAGTGATGCCGTTGTGCCAGGTCCACATGAATTCACCCATTCACAAAATACCGACACCAACACCACAGCCCTAAACTGCAGTGACAGATTTTCCCCAGTGCCATCTGCCTTCACTTGCTATGACCGTGTGCCGGGGGCTTTTGACACTTTCGAAAAGATGCAGCCAGATGATGCTGGCCTGAGCAGCAGCCCTCTCCTCACCAGCCTGCCTGGGCAGCTGTTGAAAACACCCCAACAACAACTTTACCACTCCAAGCCAGAGGCAGAGAGCAAGGACCATGAGGAGGTACCAGAAGAGGAAGAGGGCGAGGAGGATATGGAAAGATTTGAGTGTCACAGTGAGACCATGGCAAATGGATTTTTAAGCAGTGATTACAGTTGTAACAAACTACCAAACTTTATCACAGCAGCAGCAGACTTTATTGCTCTCGAATGGCCAGAGCAAAAGCCTAACTGTAAATCAGCCTGTAATTCATCTGAGTGCTTCCAGGATGACTTAAACCCACAGTCAATGTCCTCCACTGTTTCCTCTAACAGCGACAGTCCAGCCTTTCATGTGAACGACAGCCCCAAGTTTGAGATGAAAAAACAATTTGACATGGTCTTGAAAGAGCTGAACTTGTATTTTGATATCAGTATAAGTGATTTTGCAAGCGACAGTAAAGCATCGTCACCTGAGCAGTGTGGTGATACAACTGAAGCCTTGGAGAGCGACACTTCAAACTGCAAAGAACATCTCAGCAGCCCAGATCTAGGACGCCACAGAGACACATCATCAGGTAACTACAAACAATACGACTCAGTTTTTACTGTAAAGTATACAATTAATACATTCAGTCACTTGATGTTATTGGTAAAAGACTGGTTCCAGTAGTATTGACAGCACCCATGAGTTACAGTACAGCAGTAAACACCATTAGAAATGTTCCTTTGACCATTACTACCATAACTGGCTATCCATGTTTCATTTAAAAATGTTACTGTAATATTTATTGTTTATTCCGTATTTTATTATTATACACAGTGTACACTACACTGTGGCTGGCTGCAGTATAGGTCATAAACCCTGCCCCCTCCATGTTAGTGGATGGAACATGGGCCAAACTGACAAATCAAAGTACATGTCAAATATATTTTTTCCAAAGATGGTTTCTGTCATTTTAGGTAGTTTTTGTCACGCTGGTGTTTGTTCAAGTGTTCATTTTTCAGAGAAGTTTGGTTTTAATTAGTTATTTGATGCTATATAAAGGGGGTGTGACATCATGATTGACAACTTGTGGTGTTCTCACGATTGGTTCGCACGGGTGTATGGGTGGGACCTCGATACCGATCACTACTGTGCAGACTCTGGCTCCAAATGATGTCACCAGCACAAGATGGCAGCACCCGTATCCAGGATATTTTGGCTTCAGTTTTGTACAGTGGGAGGAAGTGGAGACACGTCGTCCATCTTTATGTACAGTCTATGCTGTAGCCTCATATTTAGCAAACAGATAGGAGAGGGGTATCTATCTTCTAATCTAATTCTCAGCAAGAAAGTGAAGAAGCGTATTTCCCAGAATGTCAAACTATTCTTTTAACCATCTGAGCTATGTAAACTACATCTCTACACCATGCTGCTAAGAAAAAGTGCTTTTAAATTCAGTCAATATAGGGTTTTCTTCAAATTTCCAAATATTGAAAAACATGAGAAGTTGTCATACACAGTCTTTAAAAATAAAATTATTTCCTCTTTATATTTTCAACCAAATTAAGTGAAAAGTCAAGCTCTCGTGTTTAGATTCAACACTGTGTAAAAGCATTGTCATATAATTGAATCAAGGACAAACACTTGACTCAGCCTTGTATAATATGTAATATTTCATATAAAGAAATGACCATGAGGCTTAAGAACAGATTGTCAGTTTTTTTCATCTTTATTGACACCATGATTATGTTCGGACAATGATGCCGGAAAAAAAAAACGGACCAAACTCTGCTAGTAATATATTCTGACTGCACTGTGTGTTGCATGTCTATTATTTAGATGATGCTGATGAAGACCACAGCCTGGATGTGTGTGGAGGTGATCCAGTGGTTTCTTGTACCTCAGTCAGTGGTGACGGCGAGCAGGAGGTGCCCCATGGTAGCCACCTGTGCCAGGAAGCACCCATCAACACTGCAGAGAAACACAGAGGTTCAGAGTTTTCTTTTTATAACAACAACAAAAAGAAAAGGGTATTATATCTTGAGGAACAAAATAACCAAATATCAACAAAGCGCCCCTGTGAACAGTGTTGATAACAAGGGTGAAACTCCATTTAAATTAAAATATTGGTTTGCTCAACCAGAAAAGCAACATTTTCCACAATTAAAATGACACGTCTGAAAAACATTAAATGGAAATAGTTTGATCAGAGCTAAATGTTCTTTTATTCCATTGTTTTTAGTGTTACATGGTTAACACTGTTTTTCCAGAGTGTTGGGTGATAGACTTTTAAAGGTCAGCTAGGTTAATTCAGTGAGGAAATACAATTACGTTTATTGATTTGTCTTTTCAAATTGACAGAGCGTCCTCTCATGAATGTTCAAATATTCATTTCGCTTCCCCAATAAGCTGCAGTGGAACGATAACACTTTGTTTAAGGGTAAACAGAGCAACAAATAAGACAGAATTAGCCGGTCCCTCCTGGCTGTATCTGACTGTCAATATGTTCTTATTCAGAGCCCCGGGAAATGGAGCAGAAAAGGAAAATGTGGTCTCCGTCCTTCATGTGTCGACCATTCTTGGAACAACTGAGCCAGAGTGAGTGTCATATTGTAATTGCAGATAAAAGACCCTGATCATTTTATTGATAAAATGGTGGGTCCTTTGTGGACAATAGTCATATTTGTTTCAAGATTAAAAAAGAAAGAACATTCAAAAATCATTTGAAAGGTTTTTAATGCCTTTACATGTTGCCTTAACTGGTGTACAATGGTATGGATCGGTAACATTTTCTTTAGACTAACTGTAAATCATTTTGGTTTTATTTTTCAACACATAAAAGCAAACTGAAAATGACACAGAAAAAAACAAGCAAAGAATAAAGAAAAAGACAAACAGTATAAGCACAGAAGTACAAAATGTGACACTTGATCCTGCTTGCGCCTAGTCTCACCCAAGCCCCCAGAAAGTGTGCCTGGTTTTGAAGCCAGTTTGACATAGTGGCCAAACTGTGTAATTACAACTTCCAGATCCATCATGTGATGCACAGTGGTCCCAAAGGACTTTTTCCCAAAGACTTTGTGAAAGAGACATATGTAATTCAGCAGATTATTTGTTTTTGAGGTACATCAACTTCCCAGTACTAACACTACAATAGCCCTTATCAAAATCATGTCCTAAAAGTTGTAAATTTCACTAAAAGCCGAATCCAGAGTTATTTTCCTAGGCATTGTCACTGTCGTTCATGAGAGCAAGCCCAAGACCAAGCAGTTGGGAGGCCGAAAGTCAAACTTTTTTGGCTTCATGCGCAACTTTCATAGGAATGAATGGGGCCCTGCCTCTGACACTGTACCCAGTTCTCGTTATACATCCATGGTCTCACCCTTTCTTTCCTTCTCTTCATTTTGCTGGTCTCCACTGCATTATGAACCCAAGTGTGTCTGCTGGGAGATAAGTGCACTGGCCCCCGAATATTTAACAAGAGAGTCAGTCTAACAACCCGCCTACCTGGAGATGCAATGTGTTCACCTTGTCAGTTTGAGGGAAAAAGTCTTAATAGCATGGCTATTCTCTCCACACATTGAGAAGCATTATGTTAATCTTGTCAGCTTCGGTAAAAAAGCTGAAAGCATCAGGAAAGGAAATATGTCCATTTTTATTTTGTTCACCATGGTATCTTTGCAACCATGAACAGAAAACAGAAAAGCCAGAATGTTCTGTGGAGCTTTGGGCCTAAACAAAATGATTACCCAATGCACAATGTAGAGTATGGAGGCTTCTGGACTGCCAGGCTGGTGCATACTGTGTTGTTATATTTTTGTGTGCAGGACCACCAGAGCAGCCCAGGAGGCTGGAGCCTCTGAGAACATGCACGCGGCCACTCCGGGTTGGACTTTCAAAGAGAGCCAAGACCAAACACCTACACCGTCCTCACCCCTACAAATGAACATCGGAAATGCATTCGAGGTGATGTGCATGAGAGTTAATGAAGCTCTTAAAAGCCTTCTTTGTTGCCATGTTCAGCAACTGAAATGTTGTTTTCTGATTACTGTGTTGTTCATGGTTTTCTTGAGCTTGAGTGGTGGTCCTGGTTCTTGCACATTTTAACTGCCCCTTTATCTCAGGGAAGGCTGAATCCACAAAATGTCCTGTTATATTTACACATTTCCATGTATCTTCTCACTGGAGGTTCCCATATAATCACAGTCTGCTGCTGTTTGCCCATTGAGCAGCTCAGCTGCAGCAGCTGGGGACTAAGTGCCTTGCCTAAGGGCACCCTGACAGTATTTGCTGATAAAAGAAAACCTGCTTCCTGTCCACATTTGCTGTACTGGAAAAAATGTTTTTTAAAATAGTTTCACCAATATTTATTTATTTATGTATCTATTTATTTATTTATATATTTATTTGCTTCTTTCCAACAAAATGTACACATTCTTGCTGGTCTTGGTTGGTTTGTTACACATAACTGGTCCTTATGTGTTTCACTGTAGGTGTATTGATGCAGTATGCTACTCGTTTCTGTTATGTGTGGGCGTATTCAGTCAGGGTAAATGAGCTGAGTATGTTCTCTTACTGTTGTGTTCTGCTTTTACCATTAAATTGGTTCACATGTTCTGTATGCAACATATCCTTGAGCAGTTCTGTGGGAGGTTAGCTGGAGTTCAAATTTCGTTTGGCACTCAATTAAATAATATAATTGCATATAAAATGTGTTTTCATGTGTATGTAATACATCACTCTACCTTTAGGCAAAACATAGATCCATGCTCATTACTGTGACAAACAAGGAGCATTTACTCTTTTCTGATGTTCCATCACTCAGTAAAAGCAGTGATACTCAACATAAGTCTCTGTCAAATCTGTTGTCTTCCTCAGCAAAAGTTGTTTGTTAACCTCTTCCACTCCACTTCCATCTTTTTTTATGAGGTGCATGGGATCTTTAGGGGGAGATAGCAGCTCAACAATATATGCCACATAGAAGTGGTATACATAATCTGGAAGCTGGGAACCTGAAGATTAACTTGAGAGGCAGCTCAGCTCTGTGTCAAGTTTTTCTAGTCATAAATGTGTAATAAACATTGTGTTTTGGTTAGGCGCCTATTCAGATTTTGAGGGTTTAGAGTGTATAAGGGCTTAGAACATTATGATGGAAGTTGCAGCAATTTGTGGGTTGATACCCTTTTTGACCACTCGAGAAAATCCCTGTAAAATACCACATTAAGACATCAAGACCTTGAGGAACACCATAAAAAAATCCATGCAGTGATTTCGTATCAAAAAATGTTGAGGCTGTGATTATCCTAGAGGTCACAATAGGTGATTTTATACAGTGAGGACAAGTTTCAAAAAATGGTGTCACTACAATGAAATGGCTACTATGGGGACAAACATCATCACACATGAATACAGTTATTTCCACAAGAGTATCAGCTTTCTAATTTTTGCAATTCCAATACTGTTTAGGGACCCCCAGTATGCAGAAATGTTTTGCCCAAAATTGCATGGGATTAGCATAAAGTGGAGACTCATGGGTACCCATAGAACCCATTTTCATTCAGATATCTTGAGGTGAGAGGTCAAGGACCCCTTTGAAAATGGCCATGCCAGTTTTTCCCATGCCAAAATTTAGCCTTTGGAGCTTTATTTAGCAACTTGGTCAGGTAAATGTACTCTTTGTTTTCGTGACAGACAAACACATTACAATTTCAGTAACACCCTGCCACTAATGGAGCGACGCCTGTGAGCTAGTTCTTCAACTCAACTCGAGCTGCACTGCTATACACACGTGACATACCTCACTCTCCACAACCATCTACCAAACACACCCTTCCAATTTGGCGGTCTATTTAAGCTGCAAAATTTCCCATCTCTCCCTCCGCCTGTTAATGCCACTGCTGCCCTGTATCAGTATTGCTGCCTGTTTTTTCAGCGCCACCACCACCCCAGCATTCACCTGCGGGCTCCGGCTAGGGGGTTTAAGACATTTGCTCATCACTCCCCAATATCTCTATGTAACGATATCTGCGGGGAGTGATGAGGTCGGAGTCTAGATGCCAAACTCTAACTATGTTCCGCTGCTATAATAATAATAATAATAATGTGAGTTGTCTGACTGAACTGGAGCACAACATAACATCAAATAATAATGATTACAAATGAATTCCTCCATATCTTTAAACTCTCTGATAAGACTTGGCCGTATTAGAGTGTTTGCTGAAAAGCTTCTAGTGTCATAGAAATGTTGTTTACCTCATTAAATGCTTAATGGGTTTCCAGATACAACAGGTAGTCAGATACTGAATTGATTTTAACATGGACTCAGCACTTGCCGTAGTGGCTGTAGGCTGTAGAAGTGACACCTCAGCTCAAGTTATAACGATGGTATCAGGGGGGCTGTTTGGGGTTGTTTACCTGCCATCAACAGCTCCCTAAATGGGAACGAATAGGTTTGTTTTTATTCTTAAGTCAAACAGTTTTTCCTGGAACATGGCGTGCACGTCGGAGACGGATCCAGTGGGTAGAGGCAAGGAAAACAATGACAACTTGACTGCACCTGCCTAAAATAATAGCATAGCCATATTGTCAGTGTTTACTTTTCCTCACTGTGTTCTATTTAATGCAGCATTGTTCCAACAAAAACAACAGGACTAAAACTGCCCTGTTAACTATTTTGTGATCTGAAACTTATTTTGGTTCATTCCCTTAAGTCCTCTTTGTAAAGAAACAGAATGAAAATGTAGAAATTACATGACACATTTTATTTACATAAAGAATAATTAGGATTTTTCTCTTAAATCTAGCTACAATTGTTCCTTTTGTGTTGAGTCCCCTCAGTGTATTTTATCAAACCAATTATTCACTGATGTTTTTCAGGACTTTGGAATAAATATTTTTCATGTCCTGATCACATCTCTGAATCAAAATGGTGGGAGTTTTTTGGGGAGCATTTTGTTTCAATGAGCAAGGTGCCTCAGCTGGCAGACAGGCAAGTGCAAATCAAAAAGAAACAACGCCACGGTATGGCTTTCCAAAAATAATTGGATTCAGACACTACACATTCAATCTGCCTTTTTAATCAGGCACAGTCTGTGAAGGCTGGGGGAGTCGAATTAGATTCTTTTTCGATTGATAATGACTTTGTCAGTGCTAGTTGTGTCTTGGGCCATATTTGCCAGTTTGTTTGCTGATTTGTTGCGTGGCTTAATCTTCACATGGATATGGATATTTTCCCCCCCTTTAGCTGAAAGCTTATTCTACTTGCTGGTAATGACATTTTTTTTTTATTTCTACAAACTGACAACTTCTTAATACATTATTAATGTATCAATTTCTATTATTCTAACAATTTAATGTTCCATTCATTGTCTCTAATGTGGTCAAATTTGGTAATCAAATGGTAATCTTCTGGTTTTAGTTACACTTCACTTGAAGTGTAGTGGACTGTGCTACCTATGTGCTATTCTTACATAATTGTCACATTTCAAAATGAAAGCATGATGAGCATTGTAATGAGGGTGGGGAATTAATTTCAGACAGTTATACAGTTAATGAACCAGACTATTATTATTAGAAAGTCTGTTCTGTTCTAAAAATGCATTTGGCCTACATACTGTAGGTAAATCTGAAAGTAGAAAGTACTTTTTTGAATTTGAACACACCAACTGCTGCAGCTACCGGATGAAAAATGTGTCTATAATAGAATTCATGATAAATCAGATCACCTATATGGTTGTTTTATAAAGTTTTGATTTTTTTTTAACATATTATTATCAGTTATTATCATGTACTCATGTATGTTGACCATGTTCAGCATCTTAGTTGAGGATGTCAGCTTGCTAACATTTGCTAATTAGCACTAAATAGTGCCAGATGAAAAGTCTGGGAGTCATTAGGATTCATCCTCTGGGGACCATGACAGTCTGTACAAAAGTTCATGACAATCCATCTAATAGTTGTTGAGATATTTCAGTCTGGACCAACGTGGTGGACCTACAGGCCAACATTACCGTCCATAAAGCCTAAGTAGTAAAAATACAATGTGCTCGAATTTTTAAAGACATATCTTATTATTATTATATATAAAACTGTTATTTTATTATTTGTTGTCTTGAGGCAACATTGTGCAGTTGTGTTAGGATAAGATTAGGCTCAATGATGGAGTTGTATTATGATGTAAAATGATGGCTCTGGTCCGTATTCTAGCTATCTACTAATACTGACTGGCAATAATAGAAACAGACACATTTTATGGTCTAAAGGGGCGAAAGAGGTTGATTAGTTTTATGATTGATGCATTATCCGAAGATAATTCCCTCCCCACCACCAAAATTAAAGGGATTAGGCATGCACACATTTGTTTATTTTCATTAGACGGAATGGAGGACAGGCATTATCCCAGCGTGAGGGTCCAAGTAACATTATTATGCTCGTGGAGAGACCTTGAAGATGTGGAATACACACACTTCTACTGTACCTCCCTTTATGCCCCTTGAATCATTTGCATACTTCTTCGGTGTAGGCCTATACTTAGAAAGCTTATTACTGGAAAGCTAGAGGATAATTAATGGGCATCAGCCAACATGCCTTCAATATTTCAGCGGCTAGCAAGAGCAGTTATTATACAACTCTGAATAGCATACTTCTCCTTTGTGAGCGATGCAAAGATTAACAAGCAAAAAATGTCTATCAAATGTGGAAATAAAGGCTTGTTTCTTCTGTGCAAAGAAAACACAACAGCTTTATCTTCTTTCCACTGTTATATCGAGTACACACTGGGGCCTTAAGGTATCTGTCTGTATCAAAGGGTTGTTTACATTGTTGACTGTGTTTCAGTGCAGTAGCTGATGCATCTGTGCGTTATTATCAAAGGAGAAGCTGTGGTGCCCAACTGTCTGCAGCAGACTACAGCATCTTTCCAAAGCAAGCAGGGCTTAGCTAAGAGTTTGCCTTTTACACACATTACAGCACTGTATGTATACTCTCTCTCTCTCTCTCTCTCTCTCTCTCTCTCTCTCTCTCACACACACACACACACACACACAAACTAAGCTTGCATGTATTTGTTGCCTTTTTCAGATCAATAGCAATCACTGGGCCACAGTAGCAGAATCAGATGATCGACTCGGCTCGACTAAAAATACACTGGAATATCCATCGCCTCTGCACACTGTTGAGTTCACTGCTGGACAGTATAGCCATGAAAGTGACCAGAACTAAACACTTTTGTCATTTAATGGATACTGTTATCATAAGTGCATGATACTCTTCATTTTTAATCTGATGGGATATCACTGAAAAGCAGCTCTGGCAGAGAGCCTGTAGTGGACCAGGACAAAAACAGTGTTCAGTGGAGGTTTCATAAATTTAAAGTTGTTGAATCACACTTGATTTATCTCGCCCAACATCTAAATATCCTCAAAAGTGGACCATTTGTGAACGCTCGAAATATATCCCACTGCTGTTTCGCCGAGGTCGGCCCGCACAGTAATCTCTACTTTTGGTACTTTGGTGGAGCAGAATGAAGGGTAGCGGGCCGAGAGAAAGGACAATAAGAGGATTTCACAGTCGAGTGTTATGACACAACTTTGCGTTATTGTTTTGCCTGCTCCTGAAAAGCTCTAATTAAATTGCCTGGACAGGAGACCTGTCGGAGCGCAACAAACAGCAGCGTCGGTTGAATACACAGGGTCCTCACTGACTCACGATGGAGTCAAGATGAACTAGAGAGTCACTGGTGGGGGGTGGGGGGGTGGGATGAGGTGGCAACTAGGACAGCTGTTCTGAGGTTTTATTAAAGCTCTGCACACTGAATGATCAACAACACTGCTTTACGAATGCTTCAAACATGTCATTGCAGACAAATTTCACACCATATGGCGCCTGAACATTTACAGTAGATTAAAGTAACTTTTGAGCTCAGTGAACTATGCTGTGTTCAGTACTCCCTATATAAGACACTGGATAGTTCACTCTATAGTGAGAAGTAATGGAGTTTTGGGGTACTTATTAATTATCATCATTTTGCGTCATCACTGACATGTTATGACCCACAACGGAAATTTTTGCAACTTTAAAATGTGACTCATTGTATTGGAGGATTGTTAGCAGATGTCTTGTTATGTCATGGACACTACTTTTTTGTTTCATTGTGTGAATTTCTGAGGGTATTATATAGTGGATAAATTGACACACTCAGAATAATAAAATGGTGGACAGAAAATAATAGGTCACTATATAGTAGAACCAACATAAAGTGTCTTAGTGCACCTTGTTGTTCAATAACAACAATTTTACTGTATTAGTTCATTGCATGTCACACTGTCACAGTCTTTCACAATTTGTGGGATATCTGTGTGCGAAATCAGTTTTAAAGCATTACGACATTCATGTCAGTTGCTGACATGAATGCCTGGAGAATTGTAGCACTACGATATAAATAGAAGCAAGCAGAGACATGTCATCATTTTGCAACATCAATCAGCACCACTCTCATGTTTTGAAAATGTAGTACAAAAATAACGAAGCTTTGGCCATAGTGCTGAAGCCGGCCACAGACATGGACAACAAGGGCAACATGAAATGCCAATTTTTGTTTTTAGCAGTAGCATTACGTTAGCTCCCCAGTGTATCCTGCATCATTTCATGCGCTATTTTGATCGGTTGATTTGTGAATGTGGGTTATAGCAACTGTCAGATTGTGGGATTTGACTTTGGTCCTAAATTTCAGACTCTGTCAAAATTTTGGCAAAGTCTGTCTTCGGCTGCAGAACCTTTGAATCGTTCATGCTGGAGGACGTGCCTTACAGTAAGGCCATGTTTCTTTCAAACAGTTAGCTTTCTTCTGGGACAGACCAAAATCGCAAGGTGTAAAGGGGCAGTTAGTAAGGTCAGCATCAGCCTCATGAACAGCATCAATGCTACTTGACATAGATTCCCCAAGTCTCTCGAGCTCTACTCCAAAAGACACATTGCTGCTGAATCCCCTATACGTGTTCAGTTGGGTTGAGATCAGGTGACTGTTAATGCTGTGTTCACTTCATATGGGATGGATGGTAAAGATGGGAAAGATTTCCATGTTTATGACTTGTTCACGTCATCGGTTGACTCAGGATGGTTGTGTGACACAGTTGGTCTTCTAACATCCATTTGGGTTTAATTGCCTTGAATGACACGTCTAGGTTTGTTGGGTTTTCAGACATGTATTATGAAGCGGCAAGTAAATCAGAGCTTTCAGAAAAAACAACTTCTTGCCCTGTATAGAAACATCACATTTGTTTTGTTTCTTCAGGTTTTACCGTTAATTTAACTGTCTGTATTTTGCTGATGCAAAATTGTATTATGTAAATGTAATCTGATGGAGATAAGGTTGCCAATGATACAGTTGCAGATGGTCATGACATGAAACAAGTTAGACTGTTTTATCTACGTCTGAAGCCAGTGCAAAAGTTTACTTTCATCTTTACACACCTGCCAAACATTTTTTTTGCAGAACTTATGCTGCTTATTCAGTGAAGCAACTGAGTGGTTTAAATGTTAAAGGTTATGACTGGTGTTAAGATTTCCTTCTGTACAGCTAAAATGACTGCTATAACTGCTATTAAGTCATATACCATCCCTCAGAGGTGTCTTTGGATGGATAGAGTTAAATTATGACTTATTTCTCACAGTGTTTTGACTTTGTAGGTCAGAACTGAACGGCTTCTGCCACACAATTAATCATCATTAGGGTCCATAACATCAAGTGCTGTTGTGGGCATCAGTAAAATCTGCTGCTGAGCGATGAGGCGGATGGTTATTTTAGTGAGGCAAAGTCCAGATGAGTGTGTGGAGCCTGAATCAGGGCCAGGGCCTATCAGCTAAAAGAACGTAGGTGGGGCCATTTAGTGATGGCCTGAATTAACAAGTGCCAAAATCTCTCATAATTCCATTATGGTACTTCATTACGTACATGCTGCAGTCCCATTTTAATCCACCCACACTCTGAACACTGGCCTTTTGTATCCCAGCTGTCTCCAGAGTTCAGGTTTGAAGGCTAAAAACTGTACATTGCTATTCAGATATGCAAAATGTAAAAATAATCATGCTGTTATACATTAGAATTTGTGAAGATTCAAGAAGGAATTCATGGCTTCGATTGGTATTTAAGGTCTGCAAACTCAATACAGATTGTATAACACGTTCACATTGGGCTGATTAAACAAGACGATATTCAAAGTGTGTGTTAGTGCTAAAGCACAGTCACTGAGCTGACATGAAAATGAGGGGCTGTCATAAATTCACCGCACCCAGTGACTAATCGCTGTCTGCCTCTCAGCTAACCCCACAGGCATGATGGGAGAGGGCATTAATCTGCAGAGGACTAGCTGGGGAGTTTGTTCCCTCATGTTAGATATCTGCAGTTTGTGCCGTTAACCTCTTTAAAACTAACAACTTTAATGAGCTGCCAATATCAAATGATATTAAAAGAGAAGTCACTTATAAAATAAAGTAAATAAAACAGTCAGGGCACATCCTGGAGAGTCAATCTGTTTTAGAGCAGCTCCTGTGGACTGCCATAGAAATTATATAATGTTTTAAATGGGACGAGCTTTGCTTCTTCTGGGGAAACTGCTTAATAGAGCTGGAGCGTTCAGCACAACTGTGACTGGATTGAACAGAAAATTGATGCTTTTTCTAAGCAGATATGCCAGCTTTCTGAACATCACGCGCTGTAAAAATGAACATTTCCAAGACAGCATTATCGAATATTTCATGGCTGCCATTTCACTTTACCAGTCAAATGACAATTAATCTGTTTATTGTAGTTCTGTGACTTGGTTCACCAGTGAAGAAATGCTGCAAAGCAGAAGCTTAGTGGTGCAAGCAAAGACAGAAGACATGTTATTTTCTTTCAGCGTTTAATCAGATTTATGATTTTTCTCCTCAGACACTGAGAAGCATTATTTTTCCATGTGGATACTCTTTGAAATGGCTCAGCACTGTCCTCATACATATGCCAGGCACATTCCACATTTCTGGTGAATGATGTTGGGACTTTTTGCTTGTGACCCCAACAGCACATTTGTGATAGGGGTATGTGGTGGAGGAAATAAGATAACAGAAAACCGTACCCAAAATAAAAAAACATAAATAAAGCAAGAAAATCAGCTGTGGGATTTTTAGCCATGCTATTGGTTGACTTCTAGGGGTGCCAATGTCTGTTAGTCGGTCCACCACTTTGATGCAGAGTGAAATATTTTAACAATTTTTGGATATATTGCCATTCAATTTGGCACAAATATTTATAGTTCCCAGACAATGAATCCTAATGATTTTGATGATCCCCTGACTTCATCTAGTGCCACAACAAACATTGTGAGCATGTTAGCATGCTGACATTAGCATTTAGCTCAAAGCACAGCTGTGTCATTCTGTAAAAGCACCACACAGAGCCACTAGCATGGCTGTGTCCCAAATCGCGTACTTGCGTACTCAAACTTAGTATTTTTAGTGCATAAGTGCGTTCACACTGGTAAGTATGGCAAAATGCAGTGTACTATAAGTACCCGGTTGATGTACACAAAACGGCCAGAAAGTTGAGTGTGGAACGCTGCACACTTCTCTCCCTCAACATCTTGGCCACGTAGCGGAAGGGGAGGACCACCAACGTATGAAAATGGAGTATTATATCATTCAAAAAGGTGTGCTTGGAAACAGGGTTTTGTATCTGTAAGTGTAGATTTGTAAACTTGTGCAATGAAGTTTGTATCTGTAAGCTTAGTTTTGTTTTGCAAGTCTGTGCATTCAGACAGGCTTGCAAACTCACTTTCACAATTTCGGCGTCAAAAATACTTACGCACGTGTGCGCGTGCATGGTTACGGACTTTTGACAGGTTTACTGCGTGGTAATGTTTTGCTACACAGGGTTTCGCAAAAGAAACAGGCTATCCACAAGGGAGGGACGGCGGGATCTCCAGCTTCTGACCAATCAGAAGTGTCTTTGGAATCGCTACGCACAACACAGTTGGCTAGTCAACACTGTCAGTCAACCATCATGCTCGGTCAACATGTAAAGAGATCCAGCCCTGATACACCCACTTGAACGGCAAGCATATCGTGCACACAATTTCCCATGTCGTAACCACAAGCTCACGAGTTCCATTTGAAGGCAGCAAGACTGGGCACTTGAATAGAACAGAGCCACTGTTAATGTTATTAGCAACACCTGTGTTTTTCCTCCTATGACGAGACAAAAGGCCTATATCCAGATGACCAGACCAAATGCAGGTAGAAACAGGATTCTGTCAATATACAAAGTAGAAAATGTACTGTATTCAGCGTTATGGTGTATATTTGAAAGCATCAAGTGTATAAATAGGAAATTTAGACCTCGAGGGACAGACATTTAACAGGTATTAGAGGGGTGATTGACTGTAAAAGTGTTTCATAATGTTTCTAGATGAGGCCTCTGCTGATAGGCTGACAGGACATGCTGCTTATACTTAACAGTAGAGGCAGAATAGATTCCTTACTGCCATCAGTGTAGCTGCATGAGTCACATCACAGAAAAATAACCTTCTCTGATTTTCAGTAACATCGGTGCTGAGATGGCACAACTAAGAAACATGCACGAAGCAGCGCAGCAGTATTGATCTTGATCAATGATGTTTGATTTGTTCAGACCTACACTATATTTGTTGCTCTGTCTCACTGGGGGTCTTGGAGTCAGCATTCCCTCTGGTGCCTAATTAGGTGTATTTATTTCAGCTGTGGGGGGGGGGGGGCTGAGGGTGTTGTCAGTGAAATTGTTTATAGTGCATTGATCCTCCAGACTAATTCTCATTCCACACAAACCCCCCTGATTCGCGTGACGCTGATGCCATCATTGATCTCCAGGGTGCTGTTCCACAACAGTCATAATGAAACAGCTCTGGACACTGCTGCAGTTGTTGCTGCTGCTGCTGCTTGCTGCTTTTTATACATAACACGCAGAAATGATGCCTATATATTGAAGTGCTTCCCATAAACTGTCAGGTGATTGGTGGTGGCAAGTAGAGACGGATGAGATAGAGGTGGAAATGACTGATCGCATGTAAGAATAGGAACATTGCTGATGTGTTATTGCGTCAGTCTGGGAAATCTATTGCTGCTCAGATCTTTTTGTCAGCCACCAAGAATAAATCTATGCACTGAGTGGACACTTCAGAATTTATAACTGACGTGTTGTCTCTGGCTGCTGCAGAAACTGATGTGGCCTTTTTATTTGAGGGACAGACTCTTTAACCATCGGACAATCCAACTAGGAAAGGCCTTTTCCTGCTACATAACCAGGCTACTTCACAAAAATTCCCAAACGTCTAAGCTGCACTGAAAGGCCTGTCTCAGACTGTCTCTTGATTATGACAAAGCACTTTGCAGCATCATGACAGCCTAGAACCAACATCAAGACACCTAAGCCCTTCATTCACACACTGAGGCTGTTTGGTCAGTGTCCAGTTTGGAACCTTATTTTTGCAGCTAGATTTGCATTAAGTAAATGTCTCTTTTGATGTATATTGAACTCTATACAGTGTTTAAGGGTACAAATTAACCACCAAATTGACCATAAAAGGATTTGGCGGAGGTAATCAAAAAAACAATATTAAGAGCTACAAGTGATAAAAACAATACAAGCAATATGCAGAGTTGAAAAGGTTTGGGGGCTCTTTATATGTACAGAATGCTGAGTGAGTCAACAGTCGTCAGAGCTGGAATTTGAAGTTAGTTCATAATGTTACCAGCAGTCACAATATTGCGACTTACTTATTCGCTCTCTTGTGGAGAGTTATGAGAAGATCAATACCACTCTCACATCTGTACCTTAAGTATGGAGCTGGAGCTAGGAGGCAAGCAAGCAGCATAACAACTGAGGGTAGGGGGAAACAGCTAGTGTGGCTCTGTCCAAAGTTCATAAATCCACCTACCAGCACCTCTAAAGCTTAGGTGTATGTTAGGTGTACTGATTGTAATCCCCTACTTCCAGTCTTTATGCTAAGCTAGGCTAACTGCCTACTAGGTCTAGCTCTGTACTTAATGCACATGTATCAATCTTCTCATCTTAATCTTAGCAAGAAAGCAAATCATTTCCCAAAATGTCCGACTACTACTTTAATAAACACTGTACAGATGTATTAGTATGTGTATAATATAAAACAATGGAACTATATAAAAAGTATTTTGATTTTAAGTCATTCAGTGGGAATGTTGGCTATTGCAACTAATTAAGTGCTTAAGTACAAGCGCTCCTATTCATCAGGAAAAAAAGAATAAACTGTATTCTCCTCAGTTTTGTCTGTCCCCGTGGTCCCCTGCAGGGTGTCATGTCATAAGGACTGTGTAAGTGTGAAAAGCTTTGACCTCTACAGGAGGGTTTGTCAGTACTCTGACCCAGAATCACGCCTCCTCAGTCAGCCGTCTCACACATCCCTACAGGGATTAGCTGATTTGTCACAGAAAAAATGAAGTACTGGCAAATCTATCTAAATCATCAAGAAGAAGGCAGCACCTTCCACAGAATAATATTGATGTTTTTGGAATTGATGTCTGTGTTGGCACAGAGGCTAATAAATGGCTTTGATCTGGTCAGAGAAATGAAATGCCAGGGAAGATAGGGGTATTAGTGCTACTGATGAAATGATATGGTGAATTGGGTTAATATATAAATTAAGGTGTTATGGATTGGAAATATGAAAGAAAAAAAGATGGATGAGAGTTGATAGATGAGCAAACAGCCTCTTTTGCAACCCAGTGAGAGCAAGAAACAATAGAAAAACAACAACTCTCGGATCATCAAAATTTGTATTTCTTCAGAATGAGAACAACAGATCAATCAAGCTTAGAGAGCAATGTGTTGGAGTGGTGTGTTTTAATGCGAGGAGTTGAACTGAGATTGAGACTGCCATGTTTTCTTTTTTTTTACTCTCCCTCCTTTCCAGAGAGAGGGCCATGAGGGAACCACTGCTGCAATGCAGCAAAACAAATCGCGAGAATCTATTAAGTGTTTGTGTTAGCGAGACATAGCCTCTCCCTTGTTTCACTTTCTCATCTTTACTTTGATCCCTCTCTGGTTGGCTCTCTCTGTGGTCAGACATTAAAATAAATGAGCAATAAATAAGAAGATTGGAAGATAAAATAAAAATAACATATCTATGTATTTTGATGATGAGGGACTTGTAGATTGTAATTGATTTAAAAAACACACTAGAAAATCCATTTTCCCACTTCATGTAATTGTGTATCTTTGTATCTTCTTTATTTGTTTCAATTAAATAAGGAACTGATTTGAAAAACACACAAAGACTGTTACATCGGAGTACATTCAAAAAATAGAAAAATAGAAAAAATAGAATTGACCTGGACACCATTTCAAATCACTGCACTGTTGCACTGCTGTAAAGTACAGCCTAAGCTGTGGTGCAGATCAGGGTTATCCTTTGTTTCCTTGGTTCAAGCCTTACATCTGCCACCTATTCACTTCCAGAGGTGTTGCACAACCACACTTCTCCAGAGCTTTCAAATACACTGTGCATACAAATTGTACAAACCTATTATAAAAAATTCCTTCATACAATGCTCAGCCAAAGAAAGCACTGACATACTGGAAAGAGAAGCTAAAGAAAATATACAGTCCACACCATAGTTTCCTTTATCCACACGACCTAAAATGCTCATGACATACCTCAGATATGTAAATGAGGTTCTTATAAAGAGAAACATGCTTTTCTGAATAAATACGAGACCTTTACTTGGATTTAGCGGTTGTTTGCCTCATGATGATCACTGAGCAGAAGGCATAGCTCCCTCATTTCTTTATTTTCCGCTTCGTCACTTTCTGAGCCATTCTACTCTATGTCTGTTTTATAAAATAATATAATCTGCAATAAACATGTTGCACTAGACTTAGGGATAATCAAACACTCAATCCTTAACATTTGAGCTTGCTATCGACTCCAAACAACCCCCTCTTTTCAAACTAGGTGGACATTTCCAGCAGTTAGGAGGGCGGGAGAATTAGGCCGCATGTAAAAATGAGTTGCTCTTTCCTTGACCCCAGTCAGCTGAGGCTGCTGCGCCTACATGTGCCACGCAGAGATAGTCAATATTTCTCTCCTCCTGCTCATCTCTTGCTGTAGCAGCAGTCTACACGGTGATGGAAAGCAGAGATAGATGAGAAACACCCAGAGGTGTAGTGATGCATACACACAGGCATACGGAGTATACCACCTCTGGCCAGGGGAATTTACTGTATACATTCAGAAAATGAATCAGTGGTCATCTTCCAGAGCCAAGCTGCAGCCAATAATTGTACAATATTTTATGTAATCTGTGGCGTCTACTGCTCACAGGAGACTTTTGTTCCCTAACTTTAGTCTTTAAGGCAACATAATTATCATTATCAACAAGTATCATCACAACAGTATAATTATTCTGCACTGTTTTTAGTTTTTAATCATCTTACATTTGCACTGCCTGCACTGTTAATTACCTTACATTTGCATCTATTCCATTTAGCACATACTCTATCATTGTGCTCTCTGTAGTAGTTCTGGCGGTTAGACTATCACTTTTATGCTGTGTTTATGCGTAGTTATTATATTATTGTGTGTATCTGTGTTTTTGTATTATGTCTAAATTTCCCTCGGGATCAATGAAGTATCTATCTATCTATCTATCTATCTATCTATCTATCTATCTATCTATCTATCTATCTATCTATCTATCTATCTAAGTACTGCCCTAAAAAAAGCACCAAGCCTGGGAAGAAGCCCAGTCTTAAAGCTGCATTAATCTGTTATTGTTTTTTTGGTTGAGCAGAACTCCACAACAAACTAAAAATCACACACATTTGAAATATTATGGCCTTGTAAAGTTGATATGGATAACTTGTTGGCAAACTATTGCTGGTTTTTAATCATCCGGCAGGTACAGAGAAACATTAACATTCATTTGGCGTCATGTGTCTGGTAACCTGACAAATGACCAATATTCACTCTCCTTTTAGCTCTGTTTTTGGTCTCCACCAACGCCTGAGGGAAATACCTAATCTTTAGCTGCCAAATGCTTTGCTATATTCACCAGTGGCTAAAACAATATGAGATTTGTGAAAGTGAACCAAAACAGTAAAGTTGTGGGCCGGACAGCTAAACAATGAAGTGAAACTCACAGCAAAACTCTGTAAGCTAAGGGGAGCTGCATATACAGGTGATAATTCTCTGTAGGTTCATCACTACGAGCAACACCTTGCGCATTGTCACACTGTTTTCAAATTGTCATTTGATACATTGTTATTATAAAAATCTGAACTTGAGGAACAAAATTCCCTTTCTTTGCTGTTGTTCCATAACCTGCAAGCTTTGTGGACAGTAGCTAGCTAACACTAGTAGCTGGCTAATCATGCGCACGCACAGCCACAAATAGGAAGCGAACACAGCAAAAAGAAAAAACTAGACAAAACTGTCAGATAATATGAAACTAATGACTGTTACTTACAAGCAAAATGGATGAGACAATGAGACCGAAGTACTGTCAGACGACATGACACTGGTGAATGGCTGAGGCATTCACAAGTGTTTATTGTTACTTCAGCTGGTGCTGATATTTCCAGTCGTCCTTGTTTTGGTGTGTGAAAGCACCAGCGAGATGAGATTTTTTTTTTGTTTTGTTAAAAACATTAGCAAAATAATTGCTGTCTGTGTTTTAATTGAATTCCTATAGAAATTGAAATTGTTGTAGGTGTTTGTTTTGTTCAGGGTTATGCAATTGTTGTTCTACTGTCCTATCATGTCCTGATATACAGTAGGCTTATCAACAAAAGCGGTGATATGAGCTGACAAGACTGAAGGCTGTGGTCTGCCTTTCTGCCCCTCTTTTTCTCTCTCCTCTGTTCCTTGCCACCTGCAGAGGTCTTTCATCTCCTAAACATCAGCATCAATTTGTCACCACCATAAATCACAGCCACCAACCTGTCAGACACATCAAGGCGCATTATGCAATGGAAATCGTGTCAGCACGTTTTTAACAGCGCCGAAATGAGTTTCTTTCAACAGCACAGGATCCTACTTTGTGTCTATGAGCATAAGTTACAGCAGTATGAATATAAATGAGCACTATGACTAAGCGTTATCTCACTGTCAGCATACAGTAAACAGCAGATCTCAAAGCGTTGTTGTTCTTATTATTTGGCAGCATCAATCCGCCTCACAGAGCGGGTGAGAGGTCCGGGATGACAAAGTTGAGCAACTGAGAGGAGCCGCAGAGAGAGACGGAGAGAGGAATTTTCATGTCAAACTGTAAGAAAAACTGGAATTAATTTATGTTCTGCAGGTCGACATGGGACTCATTGCCATGGTAACAGGCCATGTGCCACACCACCTTCCATCTCCACCTCCTCCCTCTTTTCTTTCCTACTCCCCTCCCTCAGCCATCACTCTTCTAAGGGAGATCACACTGGTTTCTTCTCTCCATCACCACTGCTGTCGGAGAATTAGCCGAATTGGATGTTGAATATTCACAAGGTGACAGCCCCTCTCATCCCTCCCATCACCTACCACAACATCCAGGGGACAACGTCACACTCTCTAATTAACAATCACTCCGTCTCTCTATTTGTCTCACTTTCTATCCATCTCTCACTTGTTATCTGCCTCGGTATCTCTCTCTTTCTCACCCTCTCTCAGCAAAAACAAACTATGTGTTGACACAGGGAGGAAACGGGGGCCGAGCTGAACCGCAGCCCAGTGCTGGATGCTTATTTCCCCACTGAGTACTTGAATGATCACTGTGTGGTTTGTTCATTATTTGGCCTGTTTGTCTCTAAAGCTGCTAATAAAACCTTCAAGTGGAGCGTTTCTAATTTGAACAGGATGTATTTGATAGGATGTAGTTTATAGAAACCGTGCCAGTTAATATGGGCTCAAAGCAATCGCTAGTGATAATTATTTTTCATATTTTGTCTCTGGTGACCAGTGTAAACAAGGCATGACATACAACCACCCTGTGGAGATCACACTCTTGACTGTATGGCAGAGTTTCAAGTGAACTATGGGACCTACAGTACCAGAAGACATTCCTCTGAAGGCACTGACACTTTGATCTGCTCCCTATGGCTACAATAAACAGTTCCGCTCCTGATATTGATGTTTCTTTCAGAAAGAAAAGAAAGATGATGAAGAATTAAATCAACATATGCACTTATTCTCATTTACTATATAGAGGCAATTCCAGCAAAATGATTTTACATCACTAGAATATGCTCATGTTTCTGGGTTACCGTAATCAAAATCAATCAGGCTTGAGGAGTTTAAAGGTCATCATAGATAGAACTGATCAGAAGAACTTCAAGTGGTATTACAGCAATTTAGAAATGCACTTCCATAAAATTGGGGGATTTGTGAGCGAGAGAGATTCAAAAAGAATGGTTAAAGATGAAGCAGCAGGGGCCACAATATCCTGACTTGAAAGGAATGCTTCAGTTTCTTGCAGAGTTAGATGAGAAGATTGATACCACTCTCATGTCTTGCACAGTAAATATAAGGCTACAGCTAGCAAGAGGTTAGCTTAGCTTAGCTTGGCTTAGCGTAAAGACAGAGCAGGGGTAAACAACTAGCCAACTCTGTCCAAAGTCAGAAAAATCTTCTAAAGCTCACCAATTAATTTAACTTAAACTTTGGACACAGACAGGCTAGCTGTTCCCCCCTGTTTCCAGTCTTTTTGCTAAGCGAAACTAATCAGCTGCTGGCTGTGGCTTCATATTTAATGAACAGTGAACAGGAGAGTGGTATCGATCTTCTTATCTAACTTTCAGCAAGAAGGCAAATAAGCATATTTCCCAAAATGTTCTTAGTTTGGGTCAAGCTGCAAGCTCTTTCAAACTCTGCGCCCCCAGTTTGTTAAACATGCTATAACCCAAGAGGGGGAAAATAATAATAATAATTTTCTTAGGCTTTAGAAAGCTCCTCCAGTGCCACAGAAATCATTATACGACTTTTGCTTCTAATGACGAGGAAACATTCATGTGTAAAATCAGTGACGTGCTCCTTGAAGGGAAAAGTTTTCCAACAGAAACCATGTGTTTTAAACAATTTTTCTGTTATTACAGGTATTTCAGAAATGCCAAAAATGATAGTTGTGTCACATCACCATCACAGCCATGGTCACAGCGGGCTGTTGAGCAAAAATGTTTGAATTGAATGGTTTCTTTACCCTCCGCAGCACTTCACTGTAACAGATGCCTGAGTGAAGTACAATATCAGACACAAATGAAATGACCCATGAACCCTCATTGTACTGTATGTCCTGTGTTACCAATGTCACATCTAATTCAAGGTTAACCAGCAGAAGGAAAGGATGTTGAACACAAACATCACTGTAGTGCTACTAGTGGTAACAGCATTATTAGCAGAATATAGGAAAGTGTATATTGCTGTAAAAAGGAAGAAAATCAACACATCACCTAACAATCAAATATAATGAAGACGTGCACTGCCAACTTCACTGACAGCAAGTAAAAAACTTCACACTGTGTGCCATGGTAAATCTATCAGCACTTAAAAATAGAGCAGTGAATCTCTTGATGCTTGACTTACTGGAGCTTCAAAAGCTATGATACACTAGGAAAGTAAAACAATAACACTTTCAGTAGAGAGAAATGTTGACACCTGGTTCAAATTACTGCAAACAATAAACGTGATCTCATAAAAATGTTTGCTGAAATATGGCTAGTGAAATATGCCTTCCTGCTTTGCCCGAAAATCTCCCAGTAGCTGCTGTTGACTCAGAGGATATTCAGCAGCTGAAACAAAACCCCATTTGCAGCAAATGCACACAGAGAGTGAGCAGCTATATAAATCCTGTGCTACAAATCCAGCCACAAGCAAGTCCAATTGATTCCATTCTGCATTTACCAAAGGATCCTTTCAAGGCCATCGACAGATTGACTTTGTGCAAACATACACACCCACTGCTGGGAAGCTCCAGAAAAAGCTACAGTGGTGCTAATGTTGTACTCAGTGAAAGTCACACTAGATAAAAGCATCAGATGACTGCCTAAATCTGAAATGTGGCTCTTCCCTTATACATTTCCTTATCTGAATTTCTAAAGGCAAAAAAGAAAATTTTCTTCCTCTGGTATATATTCTGTCTCAGTATGGAGATAACTGCCTGCTTCGTGTGTTCTGTACATTTCTATCCTGAGTCTTAATGGCAACTCAGATACCAGAAGAGACAGCTATAAGTGAGTAACTGAGTCTTCTGGCCCGTCTGCTCAACAATAGGCTTATAGGCAAATCTCAGGGGGCCTGAATGTTATTTAACAAGCGCTCGGCTTGACCAGGGAGGAAAGGAAGAAGGAGAGATGAAGAGGAAGAGACGGAGAGAGTCTTAGGAAGAGAGGAGTGCGTCAGAGAGAGGAACGTTTGTACTTTCAGTCAGCGGTGGCATGCAGGCAGGCAGCTTAGAGCTCCCGTCAAGCTTGCTCCAAGACACAATGAAACTTTAATGAAGTTATGCTGCTGCCGCGCCGCAATGCACAGTCCCGAGGGCCTCGGAGACAGGGATTGGCTGGAGCATGCCTGGAGGTGCATGTTTCAACTGTCACTCAGCTAACGCGGAGAAACAGCAGAGAAGTGAGCCCTGGTCACACAGTTTAAATGTGTTGCCTTTAGCAGCCCGTGTAGTCCAAGCTCAGACCAAGGTCTTGTTTCCGGGTGGAGCCAAAGATCAGGAAAGGTGTCATGTCATATTTGTACCCGTCCTGATTTAACTGATGAGCTTGTCAGCTGCTGGTTAAATAATTTAGTGAGGGAGGGAGACGAAGGGCAGCGTACTGTTAACCTCTGCCTTCTGCAAAGCTCATAGAGCTCTGAGCCAAACCGTTAAATAAGAGTAAGATGCAAGGACAAAGAGAGGAGTGCTGGAAGCATGTGATGAGAAAGGGAGAGAGGGAAATGTAAATTTCTATGATCCAAGAGGGGAAATTTGTGTGTTCAGGGGAATGACTTCATGAGAAAAACAACAGAGCACTGGTCATTTGTTCAAAGAACTGAAACAACCTATATTCAAGGTTTCCTGGCAAGCGACCTCTTGTGGCTAGGAATGGGTTCCGATCCAGTTCCCGAATGGAAAAATACCTGGATTTGTTAAGATCTGATGCTGAAGGATTCCTTATTCTACCTTTTATCTCTCTCCTCACTCTTTTTTTATTAGCAAAGAGCAATGGAAAACATATAGATAGCACCTCTCACTTCTGGTCGTGTCTAGACGGTAACTCTAGATTTGCGAAACTCTCACAAGATTTGTGAAATAGTTGCAGTTTGGTTAGGTTTAGGCACCAAAACTACTTGATTAGGCTTTGTGGCAGAAAGGCTTTCTAACATGAGACTCAGTTCAAGTGCGCATGTGCGAGTGTGTGAGTTCCACAAATCTAGGGTTACCATCTAGACACGACCCTCAGTTTTTGCAGCAGATTAGATCAGCTGCAGCTAATTAACATTACTTCTATAAGGGCTAAATTGAAAAGTTTGGCTGTTCTCTGTTTATTGTGCTCTCTGTGGCGTGAGTGAAAAGATACGTCACTCTGTAACACAGCTCCCAGTTAGTCATATCAACATTTTAAGCTGATCAGCTCATCAGGACAACAACAATCAGGACCTTCAGTATTTGGAAGAAGTAGCTGGTGAAGTACAGTAGGCTACATCTGTTAATTGAATGCGTCAAACCTTTAAAGGAACCGAGAACTGGAGAGTCCAAAATAGAGGAAACTATCATCTCCTATTAGTTGTGCTGCACCATCCAAAGTTACCTTACCCTGCTCTGCCAGAGGAAGGTTGAATGTAGTGGATGAACTTGAATAAACTGTGTTAACTTATTATTTGGAAAGCCAGCTAGCTTGGAGAGCTATTGTGACCGACTAGCAGTAGCATTTTCCCGACTGACTAGTGTGTTAGCTCACCAGCTACAGTAGTACACCAATTAGCCTGTGAGTAGTTTCTACATCACCAAGCTTCCAGCACCACCTATTTCACGAGGATGCACAGAATAATCTTGCAGCACCGCTTTCATGGCGTGACCAAAATCACTTTCTCGTTCAGAAGTTTCTACTCCCTATATAACAGACACTCAGTAGTTTACTCTGTAGTGAGCAGTAAATTGAGATATGGACACGATCATCATCATTTTGCCTCATCACTGTAGTGTCGCATGACTGTATATTTTACAGCTATAAAATGCAGCACATTGCATTGTTAGTAGTGTACATGCCACGGACACTACTTTTTGTTCCATTGTGTGAGTTTTTGGAGGCACTATGTAATGCATACATTTTATGTTAAAATTTGGACACTCAAATAAAATGGTAGACGGTAAATATAGCACACTATATAGTAAATACTTAACGATTTGGGACACAGCCCAGGCCACAAAATGTCTTAGGAAGGAGGTGTACACCGGAAAGTGTGTGACTTTGGCAAGAGAGACTGGTGTTTGCATTTATGGATTATGTCATTAAGATGTTAGACTTTTAGCAACGAAGGGGACTTCTTTGAACATTATCTTTTACATTATTGCAGCCATGAAATGAAATCATTGAAAAATCTTGACCAAAGTATTTCTCCTGTACCTCAACCAGTTGCCCTTGGAAAGATGTGGAAAGGGATTGTAGTGTCTAAAGGTCTTTGTCTCATCTACTTCCCCCCTTTTGTGTTCACCTTTCTTCCACTCTCTTAGCCCTGTCTATTTTCTTTTTTTCTTCTGTCGAGGTATTCTTGGCTTGTACTCAGAGGTCACCTCTTGATCTGTTTGTTAGGGTCGACTAACCATCGATCTGTCCCACTCTTGCTCCCTGTCTCTTCTTCACTCTCTTCCAGCGATCCCTCTGGGCCTGCAAAAGATCGTCAGTCAGCTCGCAGCCCATCCTAAAGAAACACAATTGCCTTGAATCTCTAGGCTCTGATGTTGGGCCAGAAGTCGAGGCAAATGAGCTTCTCCACTTAACAGAAAGTCTCAGAGGCACACTTGTTGGGGAGGAGAGGCGCTGATGGTCTGCTGAGATGAGGGTTTACAGATTTCTGTTGCTATTTTTTCCAAGAGTTTTCTAAATTTGTGAAGTATAAAACTCTAACCCCCTAGCTTTACAGCTATTTGTGCTATAAAAGAATAAACTATTGAATTGTTCCTACCAGAACAGCCTGATTGACTTGTCTGTCAATCACATGGGTAATTTTGAATGTGACTTGCTGGAAAAATAATGTCAATATGTCCACACAGTGTTTATAAAGTGATGAATATCCTACGAATGAAGCCCCTGTAACTCTTGTCATGTCTATGCTCCTATACAAATAGGCAAACAATCAGCATTTGACGTGACTTGTTTCACAGCCAATTTGCTTGGCATCATGCATTTCTATCAAACCGAAGTTTTAAACTTATTTCACAAGCCATAGCCTGGGAGGTTCTCACAGAGCGATGCATGAAATTACATTCACTTCATTCATTTCAACAGTACTTGAAACCCAGAATATAACATCAAAACACACCAGTAAAGGTCTGATTGGAGGGTCAGTTTATCTGACATGATACACTGAACATATTCTACAGCAGAGGTTGCTGAACTGGAATCTCCAGATAATGGGCTTTTTCTGCCCTGCACAGTAGCTGCTGTGAAAAGATTTAAACTCACAGTTCATAGGTTTTACACTCCTAATTGCTGCTATCACTCTGCCATATAGTGCTTGGTTGAATTTAGGATTATGACTGAGAAGGAAAAAACGAGTTAATTTAATTTCAAAAACGAATAAGAAACATGGCAAAAACGTTGACGTTAACAGACTAAAGTTTTTTCATGTTACTTGTTGTTCTTGCAGAAATAGTTCAACATTTTGAGAAATATTCTTACGTGTGTTCTTGCCTAGAGTTAGATAAGAAGATCGATACCACTCTCATGTGGAGCCAGGAGCAGATAAGTTTAGCTTAGCTTAAAGACTGGAAGCACTGAAAGCTAGCTAAAAAGTATGTCTACTAGCACCTCTAAAGGTTGTATCTGGTTTGTTTAATCTGTACAGAAAAGAAAGAAATGTAAAAAATGTTTTGTGCTTTAAAAACTGAACAACAGCGGGAGCAGTGACTTCCCAGAGTCTTGTTACTGTGAAGTTACGACACACTGCAAAGCTAAATGCTGGGCGGGTGAATAAACTGTTGTTTGTCAAGACATAGATCCACCACGTAACTCTGACTTTCGGTTTGTGTAGGGATTAAACAAGCGAGACACAATGTGTTACTTACTGCATTCTGGAGAGAGCTAGGCTAGCCGTTTCCCCCTGCTAACAATCTTTAAGCTGAGCCAGTCGACTCCTGCCTCTATCTCCGTTTTTCTATCTCCGTCAGTCAAACTATTCCTTTAAGAACATGAGGTAACGGGAAGACATTTTTAGTTTTTGTTCAAACATGTTTCTTACTACAATTAACTTTGACTCATTTCTACTGTATTATTTGAATTATTTATTAACTTATCAACTCAGTATCATCAGCATTTATATGCATATTCCTTATGTATATTTTACCATGTGCCTGTTCAGCATTCACTCCAGCAATCTGTCCACAAACCAAATTATTTAAATCTTCAGCCCTTTTGGAGTCACAGGTTTTGCAGTTAAGAGTCTGAATATAATTGAGACAAATGAGCAAATATCTTATCCCATAACCCCAACAGCAGCAATTCTTCCAGGGATTTATTTGCCTCTATGTCTTACATAATGCTACCTGAGGGGCATTCATTTGTAACTTAAGCATCTCATTACACTGTGAGTGTAAATAGTTTTAACATGGAGTTAATGGTAAAAGCAGTTCATTTCATTCAGAACTTAAGTAGTAACACATTGTTTTCCAGATACTATGAAAAAAACCCAATGTATTTACAGTGGTTTATTTTGCAGCTGTATTCAGATCCAGCAATTTAAGTACATCCAAGGTCAAGAGAATGACAGGTGCATTGGCAGCAGTACAGCTGGATGGGACATAATTTGTTATGTTGTGTTAAAGCCTAATTACAGTGTAATGGCAGGAAGACGGTGCCAGGATGAGTCAATCATACCCGAAAACACAACAGTATTTTAAAAAGAGGTAGAGCTGTTGCCATGGATCCCACACCCCATCTGGGTAAGGCAACCATTCATCTTGGACGGCTGACAGTTGTTAGGGAGGCACAGTAGAGGCACAAACAATTTACAAATTTGCACTGTGGCTGTGCTTGTGGTCAATGTGGGCTTTTGTACTCAAAGGTTGTTATCACTGCTTTTGAGGCAGTATACACTGAGGGGTGATAGTAAAGATGGATGGGGCTAATTAGACTGAAGTCATGGATTGGACTTGAAGTACCAATGTTATGAATACACAGTATACACACTTCAGCACACTCAGATACTGACTCAGGGCAAAAGGATGCTGTTTGTGAAAGCTGGTAGAGTGGAATGGTGGATTTTAAAAGGTAGAAATGATCCTAAATCAAATAAATATAATAGTTTTTTCATCTGCCTTTGAGAAGTATGATGTGGACACAGAATTAATTTACTTTGCCATGTTTGCAGTACTTAATGGAAGATAACCAGAGGAGCAAAAGCTGGTTTTGTAGGTATTACATTAAAATCAAAAACTGAATATGACCAGTGTTAGCCAGAAATGAAGAAACAATGCTTTTAACCTGATATTTTTGCGAATTTGATTTCTAATGGTACCGGGTCTGCACTGGCACGTACTGCCTCCAGGAAATAGCCAGACATGCACACTCTAAAGTCCAACACTGACAAAGGATAATGGAAGCATATACAACCTCTAACAGTGTTACAATCTCACTTGAGTACTGTGGGACAAAGTTTAGCTTGCTTTAAGCAGTGCAGGTGGCAACTGACTGATACATTTTTCCCCTCTGGGCTTTCCATAGTTTTATTTTTTCTGTAAACTATCATTTTTTGTGCAACAGAGAAAAGATGAACCTATTTCAGAGGCGTCGAGAACAACACCCTTACTGCTGGCTTTCATGGACTGGCCTTTCCTGGAAGTTGAATCCCTGCTGTTTGGTGTCGGTCAGGGCTACAGAGTAGAAAAACAGACAAGATGTTGACGATTTATTATCATGACAAGATGAGACCTGGTAAGGAGTTGAGGAATGGTCCATCTCTTTCTTTGCATCATCTCTCTCTGCGCGTCACATGTGACTTTTCAACAAGTGCTGTTTTGAATGAAATACATAATGGTTAAGTGATGCATCTTATAGTTGAAAGATCCTTTCTAACATCACATTTACAGCTCGGTTTTCTTGATGACGCATGGTGGATGGCGTGGCTTCGCATTTTCGTCTGTTCACGTTTCTCTCCTGCCTGCGTCAGTATGATATTTTGATGACTCACCGTGAACTGGACAACACCGAAGTGGGAGGAGAGAGGGAGTGATTTAGCCTGTGTAAATAATGATACTTGTTCTTATCTCCTTGTATAATGTTTGTTGTAATGTTTTTTTCTCACTTCTCTCAAGAGGATATAAGTAAAGAGTGAGACAGCACAATCCACTACACCTCCTAACCTGCAGCTTGTCAGCGAAGCTCCCAGTGAGTCCATGTGTTGTTTCTGCATCTCCCAACCGAAGCGTCCAAAAATCATTACTTTTGCATGTGTGTAAAATTATAATTACTAACTTTCCCCAAATCCCTAATCCCTAATCTTTATCATAGCCAGTGTTGGCAATTGATAGGATCTGAACAGGATCCAGGGTTTTGCAGAATGGTCTAATCATCACCATCATTCTTGTCTGGTGATAGGGTTGCTCATCCATAAGCCCATTAGTTCCCACTAAAGACATATGGGGTCAAAAATATATGCTGTTATTTATTTATTTATTTGTTTGTTGAAGTTGCATTATCACCACAGTTAAGGGCTTTCCCAAGGAAATGTTTCAATATTTAATTTTTTTTAAAAAGGCTCCAAAATTTCCTAAAACAGATGGACACTGTAGTTCTTGGCAAACATTACTCAAACTGGAGTAATTTGTTATGGACTATTTTCAGCTGTAGATTCATACACAATAAACAACAGTGTGTGTGTGTTTATGGTAACAAAGAGATGTGATCCAGTGCAACAGTATTTGGACAACAGTGGAAGTCCAGTCACAGAGACTTTGGATACACAGACAATACTTGTTAGGTTCAATTCATTGTTGATTTTGGTCTTTTTCATGGGATTTGTTGACAGTAAGAAAAATATCAAGTATCAACATCTTTACCTTTTGTAGTGAAATTCCGGTTTCATACAAATTGGATCTTGTTTTTATGGTTTTTAATGTAATTGCTATCATTTATAAAAACATTGTATCCAGCAAGTTAGTTGCTGCGATCCGGGAATGCAGCAACATCGCTAAAATGATCAAGCCACGTGAGCAATTTGACTATCAGAGAAGTTTTCAGCAAACCTCCAGGTTAGCCAAACTTATTTGGAGGAGAAAATAACGGCAAAGTGTAAAATGATCACCTGCTGTAAACACCCATCACAGTTACAGACCAACTTCCTGGTTTTGACATTTCAGGTGTGCTCGCTGTCGTTTTTACCTCCAAGTACAGGGTTTAGATAATCCAGCTAAACTGTTTATGTGTCTGATCATCTGCCCATTGGAGTTGTAGAGTTGCCGCCTTGTTCACTGATCACAACAATTACTTTGGTTAACACAATTTTAAGGTTTCTAATAGAAATGATGGCCAAAGCTACAAAAATATGACCCAAGTTGTAGTAAACTAGATTTTTCTTTTAACTTTTGATTTGCTTACAATTTGAGATAAATATGCCTCCCAGTCAAATATTCAGAGATGCTGTACCTCATTGTTTTGGGAACAGGGCCGTAATTTAATAATCCCATATAAGCTTTGCAGTGTTTAGTGGAGCGAACTGCATTTGAGTGCACTGAAAGACGGAGACAAATCAGAAAGGCAACTCTTCTAAAAGAGTTTTTTCCCAGTAAATAACCTCACACATGTAGGTAAATACACCAATGCACACACAAACCTACAGACACCCAGATCATATAAATGTATGGATTTCGTTGCAGAGACAGGATGGCCCCAAAGCAAATTATGAGTCAGCCAGCGTTCACACTGCTAGTGAAGATTTATGACAGCCGAGTAGGCAAACTTCTTCCCTGCCTTCTGTTTTCCTCTCAAAGCATAAAATCCCCTCTGGTCCATGTTCACAGCTTTGGCAGCAGGTGAGTTTGCCCTGGCCAGCGTTTCATCAGATCTTGCAGCGAATCGGTGGGTGCTGTTGTGGGTGGAAGTCTGCTAGCCTGCTGGGCCTAGCATCTTCCCTCAGTTACAGCCTCAGATTAAAGATCAGGAAGTTGACAGACTTTAACTGGATACAAATACATTTCTCCAATTTTCAACTCAGACATCGTCACTCTGTGGGTTTATTCTGACATGGTAGACAGAGATTTTCACATTAAAAGCCTTTAATACCTGGCGAAAGTAATTTCTCCTGACACATGTGCAGTGAGCAAATTAGATTTGATGTGAATTTCTGGGAATATCACTAATCTGGATAAAATGTGAGCACAGATTGCAAAAGCTCTGACCCCATATTACTCATGTAAATGAAGAGAGGGATATCTCCTGGGACCACTAAATTAAAAGTGCACTAATGGTAATCAATAGTAAAGGAGGATTTTGCGTGACAAATCAATTAGTCATTCAGGCCCTCCAGCAAGGCCCCCAGTGCCATTTCCATCAATGGCTAATGCATGCATACTTTACGACAAACTTCATTAGGAATGAACTCATCTGCCGCGCTCATACGTTTCCTTTTAGTTACAAGCTCACATCCTCGCCTGATGAGCTTTTAATGATCAGTGATGATGTTGTGCTACGCTGGCGGATGTCAAACGTACAAACACCGTGTCGGATGCTGATAACTAAAGCTCACATGAGTGTTTGATCTGAGCTGTATGTATTTCAAAGGCAGATGCTGAGATCTTTTTTGCCTGAGGTTGCTGATATTTTTCAATATCTTTAAATTTGAAAGTTTACAGGCCATTACAACGTATTTCTGAAATAAGTGTTTATTGGAGCCATGTCATCTTTATTAACAAGGGGAACTGGAGCCGCCTAATGTTCCTCATAATCACTATGATATATTAAACATAATCAGTTGTGCTGATGAGGCCTTTAATTGCACAAATTAGTGTGTTAATTACCAAATATTTCTATGTCAATGTCCTGGTTACTCTGGATAATCTACAAACCTTGCTGTGATCAGTTGTTATTGGAACTACTGTATACAGAGCAGATAGTCCCAGTGAAATCTGTTGTGTGTTTTATGAGTTTATTAAGCAGGAAAAGCAGGCAACTGGCCTGAAGCCCCAGACCTCCAGGGCCCTAAAGGTCCTAGATTCACTGTGTGCCACATGGTTTGTGGTAATTTGATCAATTGCATATTTGTTTGAGAATACATAGCGAAAGCACAATGTCAAATGAATTGATCGTGGCCTTAAAGCTGCAACTTTACTGTGTTGGTTCAGTCTCAAGGCTCTCATTTCCAGCAGGCTGCCATTTTTAGCACAAAATAAACTCTAAAAACCTACTGTACGCTACCTGCTCAGCACCAAACATCAGACAGGTACAGTTAGGGACTCACTGGTGAAGCATTTAGCTGCCAGATATTTCCCTCAGGGGTTGGTGGAGACCAAACCAGAGCTAAAAGGAGAGTGAACATTGCACTTACATTCATCAGGTGTTCAGAAAAACGACTTCAAATGAATGCTAATGTTGCTACGTGTCTGCTGGAAGTAGTGGAAATAGGCAGACGTTTGCTAACATGTTTGCCATAACAACTTTATAAGGTAATAATATGTCAGTGTTGCGTTTATAGCTTGTTCCACTGCCCCCAAGTGGCCAAAAAAGCAATGAATTAAGGTGTAAAGGTCCTGCATCTACCTGTGATAAAATTTACAAAGACAGATGTCTCAAATAAAACCAAAACTGCCTGCATAAGTAGGGGTAAGTGAGAAAATAAGTTACAGTTTGTTGTGTGGTGAATAATCATGAATGGAAGATTTTGAAACTTCACTAATACGTCAGTCTCCATGCTGTCTGGCTGGAACTGTGAAGGCTCTGTCTTCTCTTTGCCACAGCTGCATGACTACACAAGGTAATAGTCTCGAGTTCACTATTTCAGCCTGTTCTCATGTCCTTTTCTCAAGGGGTATTGAACAGGCTTAGCATAATACCTTGACATGGATTCGGCAGTCATTTATATTCTGAGCCGCTTCACTGAATATTACTGCATGAAACTCAGCTGGGACCTTTTCTTCTTAAGGGAAATCTCGTTAGAGTCCAATAACAATTCAGCATGAAAAAGATTTGCAGCCCATTTTCACAATAAAAGGAGAAATTTTTGATTTGGCCCCCTGGCAGCCAACACAAACCTCGGTGATAATACGTAAATCGCATAAAATGGATGATGGATGAAAACAGTGCATCTCAATTAAGTCACATTTTCTGGAGTCTTGGTGCCAAATGCACGCATAATTGAAATAACAGTTTTAGAAGGATTTCATCGCTTCCAACTCATCACATCACACCATGTAAAATGAGGGCACAAACATGAAACAGCAAAATGGACTGATATCCTCTTGACTGCAGTGACTGGAGTACTCTTCAGAAGTTTGCAGAGAGGCAAGCTGTTGTTTAGATATTTCATGATATGAGATCACACACACACACACACAATCACACACAGTAAAGAAGGTCTCTCTTTGATAAGACAGCAAAGCCCTGCTATATATAAGGTGCTGGAGTGCTGAACTAAGCGGACAAGACTCTGAAGTGAAGAATCTCTCAGGCTACAGATATAGCTGCTCCCTGCCCAGTTCAGCTGAGTTACTGCAGTTTGAACTGAAGGGAGTAGAGAAGCCAAGCTGATACTCTGCAGTGAGGGAATAACAACAAATATGGTGTCACAGATCCATACTACACACTGATTCTAAGGGGGTTTTCAGTATGATTCTTACTTTTTCTTTTTCTGTGGCCAAAATGCCAACGTGAGGCTGCACTGACTGAGGAGTTCTGCTGAGTTAAGTATGGGGTGTAATGAAAGCAAAGTACTAGCAATCACATCCGAATGTATAATGACTCTGGAGATTTGCGAGGTGAAATAACATTATCACGACTCGACACTTGCTGAAACAGGAGATTCTCAGGTACAATGGGACATCATTTGTCATTAGAGGTTGTAATTGCTTGAGTTGGGAGAGTTGGGGTCGTGACCCACTGGCTTTGGATTTCCAATTAACATGCAGAATAAAGGATACAAGCAGGGATGTAGCTGGGGTTAGATAGATAAGAGCATAAAGATTATGTCATATAAAACTGAGACACATTAAAAATGTTAACTAGAGCTGCAAATTAGTGTTTTAATGAATCACAATACAGATGATTATGGTGGCTTCAAGGGGCGTTATCAACGGGTATCAAGACCAAAATGTCTCTGGACACAATTGGATAGACCTACAACCAATCAGAGCAACAAAATGTGTGACGTAGTGCTGAGCGAATCCTGTTGGAAGTATGGCAAACACATCTTTCTTATCAACTAAAGCTTTAAGTGCAGTTGTTTGTTCTTCTTTTAGAGAAAATATGCTGTCCAGTTTATTTATATATATACTGACGTGATAGTGGATTCCAAACATTACAAAACATTACAGCAGCAGCCACTCTGCTGTCATTGTATCAAACCCGCCCCATATTAGATAAACAGTTGTTGCTGATTGGCCCACCCCGGGCCAGGTGGCTGGAAAACCAGACGCATCTGCCAGAGCAAATAAAACATGAGCTCGCAGATTAGTCTGGGTCCCAGGCTACCATGGACATGCATGGACTCAAAAACCTTCCACTAGAGACTAATGGAAACTGGGACAACAACGTTCTTGCTGTCATCACCAGCTCAGCCAGGCTCTGGTGATTATACTTCAACACAACAGATTCATCTGTTGTGGGACAAAATAATTTCAACCCAAAGGAAGATCACTTCCTGGTATCTGAACCATACCTGGCTGAAAGCAGGCTCCGAATTGGGACAGTGCTAGGGCTGTGACTGATGACATTTTACAAGTCCACGAGAACACATGTACACACAAGAACACAGATTGAGAAAACTGTGTAGTGAGCAGACGGGTTGAAATAAGGAGTGTGAGAGAAAGAGCTGTGACTGAGGGGACAGGAATATTGATGAGACAGGCAAAAACAATCTCCACATATAAATTGTTCAATATGATATCAAGGCTATGATGCATCTCTCTAATGCATTCTCTTATTGAATTCACACCCACTTTTCTTCACTCTACGGACAGACCAGCAGAACAGGTTGAACTGAAATCACAATACAAGGCCCCCAGCTGGATTCACTCATATAAATCTAAGCACTGAAGAGTAACATGCGCTCTGTTGTCTTGCTCCTGGCCCTCGCTGCGACTCATGACCTGCGACTGTAGCTTTTAGAATAAACACACAGCGGCCTATAGCCCCAGTACGGATCTACTCCCACCGCCTGTGTTCATGTTCTTCATGTAAATTTATGATTGTGATTTTTCTTTTTACCACTCCAGTCTGTGTTGTCTTTTGTATGTGATGTGTTCAATGAATATTAATGATCTCCTGGAGATCTCTGTGCGATCGTTGCTGTTATGCGAGGTAATTTCCATCCCCTCGCTAACATCAGCAGCCCTGTCAGGCACCTCTCCGCCACTGCCCACCCACACCTCCATTACAGCCCTACAAGTAATAAAAAATAAGAGTGCCGTGCCAATTACATACAAGGGCATCTTGGAGAAAACAGAGGGGTGATGCATAAACAAACAATGTATTGTAGTGCACCTCTTCAAAGGTGCATTATATCGCCCACCTCCTATAAGACGTGACATAAAAAAAATGTGAGAAAAAGTGCTGCTTTTGGTTTTATTTTGAGCAGCGAACAAGCCACAGGATTTTAAAGTGTTGTGTGTGAAGGAAAAAAAATCACTGAGTTTGTTTTGTCTTTAACATGCCTTGACTAAAAGTCTATCAGAAGGTGCTGCAGGGGGAATTTATTTGGCTTTCAGTAATCTAAAGAAGTATGTGTAAAGGGGCCAACTCCATACTTTTGACAGCTGTAATGTATCATAATAATGTGTAAAGAAAATAGGGCCACACAACCTACCTCAGTGCTGCTGGGTCCCTCAGCAAATCCTTCAGTTTTTACTCAAACTATAATGTCTTGACTAGCTCCATGGATATTGATTAAGCCACATCTTTTATTAAAGAAGTCCATCTTACTACAATAGTCATATGAGATATGTACGCGTCACTGTAGTCATTCCTCTCCTCCATATTAGCCATGAAGTGATCCCTCTTGTGACTACACTTTCAGAGGACAAAATCCACAGTCCTTGTTCTATGCAAAAATGCATTCTAAAGTTCATCTGAAGCCAACATGAGGCCTCAGCAGTATGAGATAAACTGGGATAAGACTACACAGTGATGGTCTGATAATGGCCTAACCTATAAGATTGAGCATCGGAAGCGAAAATTAAGCCTGGATGCGACAGCTGTTCATTTTATCCCTTGTAGTGTGTCATAGTGGAAGAAGACTGAACCAGCATCTGGTACACCTCACAGGGTCCTGACGAAAAAACTAGCAAGTTGGTATTTTTTGCCTTCTCTCTCTTTAGCGCAGAACTGTAAATATGGCAAAGTAAAAAAAGGAATTGTGTTGGAGCTGTAAGGTGGAACAATGAAGTTGGTCTCTGCCGATCACCTGTGCACGCCATGGAAGCCGTGATAGATGAAGAAGCTATGATTTCAAGTCAAGTGTCATGTCTCTTGGCCAAGTCACGGCGAGAATTTAGGACTCTATAATCATCTCATCTGATGCAGTGACAATCTAGAAAGACAAAAATATTGTGTAGTCTGATCCCGGCATTAGCCAAAACTTTGTGATTCCCCCTAACTGTGCTTCCTTGCTGAGTCGTGACAGAGGGATACATCCTAGCCGTTGCGTGTAGGTTTGTTGCTGGAACACAACACCAGCAATAAAGGCTTTCAGGATGAAGATTCCCACTTGATTTGGCTAACTCAGACTACTGATTAGTTTCAGGTGAACTTTAGAATGCATTTTTGCATGAAACAGGGACTGTAGATTAAGCACAGGTCTAAAACAAAGACCCAAAGTCAGCCGGCCTGTTCCCTAGTCTGTAAGACCCGACCCAACTGAACCCGACTGGTACTGCCAAATTTGAGACTGAAACCCTAAGCTATATTTTTTCTTTATTTGGTCCGACACTGTCTGTTAGCTCGCAGGCAGTTAGCTTGTTAGCCTGTGCCCTGTTTCTTTCCCTCTTCCCACCAGGCCACCAGGTACCTACTTGGAACACGTGACACGCATGGCTGCAGATGATTGGCACAGTCAGATAGAGAAACAGAGACATGTCTTGACAAATTGCATGTGAAAGCAAACCCAACTCGAGCCAGAACCTTTTACAACCAAATGGGTAGCTGAACTCTACTGTGGATTTTGCCCCTATTTCTTACAGTGTAATAATACTGGGAGGGGATCTCTTCACAGACGGTATGGACAAGAGGAATGATTACAGCAACCAATAACTCTTTCTATGTACATATGGCATGTGAGTATTGTATTAAAACAGACTTGAAAAATCATTTATAATTCTATTTTTTACGAAGTTTTGTCATAGTTTTAATTAAATAAGTCAGACTTCTGAAAAACGATCCTGTCTCCTTCTTAGTTTAATGGAGGCAGTAACGGTGCATTTAGTACGTGCTGACAGTCAATACAAAACATACAGTAACACACTCATACGGATTTGAGGAAGATAGATTAAGAAACAGCTTTATGCAGATTGTGCAAGAGGGACAATTTAGTGCTGATATGCAATATCTGCATTACTTTTTGCATTCCACTGCTGGTGGCACTCTTCGTCACCCAGCAAATATCTTTGTTCATGCTTGCGACTCTGTTTTCTTTGTTTTGCTCTGGTCAAATTGCAGTTGCTGCATCCATAGAACAGAAAACGCACCACTGCTTGTGCTGTGGAGGATTATGAAACTTTGTGCTTGGAATAGCAAGCGTTCAAGCTTTAATGAACTCAGGATACAGCGGGATGAATCATGATTGTGTAACATCAATCAGCAACAGAGTATGAAAATGGACATTTATTTTTGAAGATGTGTTTTGGCATTCTTGGTGCAATTTTTATGATTCACAGTGGAGAGAGTCAGGAAGGGTTTAGAAAGAGAGAGTGGAGGATGACGACCAACAACACTGTTTACACACCAGCAACAGATGACCTGGATACAGATAACCACAGTGCTTTCACACCTATTACTAATGGTGTGTCTTTAGAAGTCCTAAAGATTGATATGCTTCAGCACTTGCGTCAGCACTGGACTAGTGAACTGAGATGAACGAGTTGTAGTTATTTTTAAAATGTTATTGAGATATGGTGAAGGTTGGTAGAAGGCTGGACACAAACCCTAGTGTCCAAGTCCAAAGCTTTGTACGCCCACCTACCAGCCCTACATCCTCCCTGTAACTTTCCCTTCCTTCTAATTTACAGAATAGAAACATTAGCTAAACTATGTTTTTTTCCATCAGTGTGGCACAGCGCTTTGCTGTAAGTACTACGATACCCATGAACCAATGCTTTGTCATTGAAGTTGGGAACAAAAAAACTGCGCCATAATATCTGAATTCATCCAAAGTAATACAGAATCAGAAATTTTTTTATTTAAGCTGCTGATTATCATGTTTCTGAAATAATTTTAACGCACAAATTTAAACGCAGAATTTAAAGCTTGGTGACGGGATGTTTCTTACCAAAATGCACATTGGGAATTGTAGTTTACATCTCCCCTTACGTTTTTATGTATGCAAGCCTGTAACTTTTACTTCTTCATCAAAGAACCAGATATTTTGTAACACAGTTGCCCAACTTTTGTACTGATGATTTATCCTGGAGATGTTGTTTGTATTAATACATGAAACAAACATAAATGCCTTATTTCCATCATTTTCTACATTGCTTTCCACCATTTGAGGTTTGACTGGCGCTCTTTTAATTATGTCATCTCGCTGCGCCCTCTTCTTCTGGAATGATTAGCGCCACCACCTGTCTATCTAATATTCGCATAACAGTAGTGGATGGAAATGCGCATTAATTCACATTTTCTTTTGACCATTTTCTGGAGATTTGGTTAAGATTGTGCTACATTTGGATAAAAATCTAACTAATGATCAGGCTGCATTTGACCCAGTTGCATTGTAAATACTTTAGTAGAGCCACCATTGTACCAGATACAGCTTTGTTTATGTGTTCATATGTTGTGGATTACCACCTCAAATGATGACAAGGTAATGTGTGTAATGTGGTGGATCTTCCATCATAATGAACTGTGTCTTTTCTTGCTTCATTGAACACTCTGTAAATGGGATTGTGACATTTTGAAAAAGTACTCTGGCAAACGAAG
Organism: Macquaria australasica; assembly: GCA_005408345.1. Classification (NCBI taxonomy): domain Eukaryota; kingdom Metazoa; phylum Chordata; class Actinopteri; order Centrarchiformes; family Percichthyidae; genus Macquaria; species Macquaria australasica. Next base: position 125,563 of record SEMN01000694.1, read on the forward strand.
CGATAAAGACACGCAGGGAGGGAGACTGGCAGGAAAGTTGGGGTTGGGGGTGGGGGTGGCGGCGGTGCGCAGCTGCTGCTGGCTGTTTCCACATGGTTATGAAACATGGCTGAAACGTACGAGGACCCACAGAGACACGGTGCTTTTCACCGTGAGCTGCTGACAGCCTCACAGTTGCGTCCATAATCACAATAACGAATGCCCTCGCAGGTATTATTTTTATATTGTATCTTGTTCCTATTACAATTAAAATAATGCTCCAGTAATGGGTTTATAATGTGCTTTCAATAACTTATGAGCCAACTGACAGGAACACTGATCAGCAGGGAGATTAGAAGAAAGACAATATAAATATACTTGACAAACACAACAGCAGGTGGTACAATAGGAACGACTGAGTAAAATATTGCCTATGTAGTAGTGAGCTCCTATTTGTTCAGCTTAACAACGCTGCAGCAGAATTATCTGTAACATCAAAAGCCAAAATGACAAATCATTTATGGTGTAAAACTAATTACAGCAAATTCTGGTTTTCCCAAAAAAGTCTAAATATTACTAGAAGAAAGCAGATGAGTGTACATATCACACACAAAACCCAGCAGAACTGAGTCATCACTGTATAGATTTTTCTGTTAAATGTCACTTCCAGTATTTCTCCTTGGGTGCTGCAGCTATGGGTCTAAAAACAAACCCCAAACCACCAATAAGAATGTGTTCCTCAGTGACTCATCTATTTAAGTAACTTAAATCAGCTATTAAAGTGCCACCCACTGGTAAGCTCCTTTATCAGCCATGCCAGCTTCCTGGGTGTCTGCTATACTGTAGACTTTTCAGAATAAACAGTGTGTATCATTAAAGGGGTCAAATCGATGAGAGCTATTTTAAATGTGTCTTGTCTGGAAAAGGGGCCCTACAGTGTGGCCTTCAGACTGAGGTTAGGTATTATTCTTGGGCATTTTGGACAGAAAAGCCAGGGGACAGGTTTTAATGGTAAAACAAGTATTGATGCTTATGGCTCATAGTCTGATGTTTAACGATGTCTGCAGAAATGATAACGTCTGTCAGTAAGGTCACCAGAGACATTTGCAACACAGAGTTAATTCATCTATTTTAGTACAAGATATGATTATTGTAACATTCTGCTCACTCAAGAAGAGTGAAGGGTTGTGAAAGTCCTCATAGCCAATGTTAATCCTGGAGCAATGATGACTTTGTCTTTTTAGATGGTCTTCTATTTTACCAGCCAAAAAAAGCACAGTGCTGTAGTGGCATTGTATGAGAGACTGTCTTTTCATATTAATTAATATTAATACTAATTTTAATACTATCTGAAATATTTTAAATTCTGTTGATCAAAAACAGGTGTGCTCAAGTTGGCAATTGTATTAAGTTTCAATTATATATGTAATATACACAAGTTTAAAATGTACTTCAGCATATGCATGAAAATATATCAAAAGACAGAGTCTACAGCTTTACTAGCACCTCTGTGAGGCTGTACTTAGGGACAGCGGTGCTTTGAGCGGTGGTTTGATCACGCTTGTTAGCATGCTATATCCATTTGTTAATTAGCACTTAGCACAAAGTACAGCCGAGGCTGTTATTAGTTTTGACCTGCTGATGGCACTAGATGTAAAACCAGGGGGTCACCAAAGTAATTACAATGAATCCTGTGGGGACCATGAATGACTGTAACAAATGTCACAGAAAGACATTTGAGACATTTCAATGAATGACAATGACAATTTCATGGCAATCCCTCATTTAACTGTTAAGATATTTCAGTCTGGAACAAAGTGGAGACTGACTGACCAGCTGACATTGCCATCCTAGAGTTAGGCCACTAGAGTGGCTAAAAAAAAAGAGGAGGGCTCTAGGATCGTTCCCTGGGGTTTGCCACAGTTTGTCATTAGTCTCTAATGGAAGGTTTTTGAGTCTGTTTGGCATGTCAAGTGGCCCAACTCCATGCCACACTGAATTAAACTGGTTCAAAGTTTATATCAAATTTAAATGAAACCATGTACCTTTCCTTGAACAGGAATATTTCATGGCTGGAGTTATTTTTGTACTAAAGAAAAACCTGATTATTTTGATAACACCTGGGAAATCAACATCTCTAAAAAGACAAATAGACAGGTGAACAGGTGAGCCCCACACTGTCCCTCACAAATCTGGCAGGGATCTTCAGAACGTCCAACTAAAATTCCACAGGGTTTAGATTGGTTTGGATTATCTTAACTTTGCATTTCACTTGATTTCTCAGCTTTATAATCCCTTCCCAGTCATAAAGTAGAGCCTCCTTTTGAACTGTTAAGCTTATTCAAAAACTTCATCATCATCGGTTCTAAAATTTTACTATTGATTTTACTATTGATGCATCAAGCCGTCTGCTGTTGATCCTCACTTGTTTTAATAGGGCAACCCATCAAGAACAAAGGCAAACCTCTCTTTAAACCTCTCATCATGCTCCAAAACATCAGAATAGTTTTCATTAGTGGAGTTTGTGTGAAAAATCTCACTTGTACAAAGTCTTTACTCGGATTAGAGAAGTATTTTGGTTTATTTGTACAATTACTGCTTTCCATATAATTAATTCTAACATCTTATACCAGTCTGAGCTACTTGCTCGATTTTAAAACACAAAAAATGTAATCTTGTATTGACTATCTCTTTGGGCATGTTTCCAGTCCAGTATACTGTTAACATGTTGTAGGTTTGCAGACATCTCCACATCCTCATCAAAATCACAGAGAAATGTTGTTTTTCAGTTCTTAATAGGTTATATAACTGACAGCACAAGCAGCTGGTTATGTGGGTAACATACAGTAGCATGTAGAGCTTTTAAACTGCAAGTAACCTCTCCTGCATTCAGATGGATCTGTCAGGTGGTAATATAATCTGGGTCAATCTCCAACCAGGTTTCCCACCACTGTAGCTTCAGCTGAAACTGCCATTAACATTTTTTTTTTCCAATTTAGGGGAGTTTATGTCAGATTTCTACTTTTTACAGCTGTGTGAAATTCAGGATCATAGCACACAGTAGGGTTGCAGCCATAAAGGAAATTGTTTGAACATTAGCATATTTCAGTGTTTCATGAGCCAGTTAGTGTAACTTTGATTCCAATGCTGTAGTTTATACTCTTGCTTTCTATTGAGTTTAGGTCTGCATCTAACACTCATTTCCATTATGAATTCATTTGTTTATTATTTTTTATTTAACATGCAGTTAAAATAAAAAATTACAGTTAGGTAAGTGTCAGGTAACATACTTCTGTAGCTACAATTCAGGCACATAAGTTAGCCTACTGTATGTCACATTAGTGCCATGAAACAGGACTACTTAGGACTACTTAACACAATAATAAATAGAGAGACATTAGATGATTTTACAAATATAATTTTTAGTATCTTACTGATATATTACTTTAATAAAAATGTTCATCTACTGTTGACAGAGCTTTACAGCACAGTAGAACTGCAACCTGTTAATTGAAGTCAGCAGTGGACTTCCCATCCTAATTGTCTTTCAGAGCCCAGATGGTTTTAACAAGAGATCTGGACAATTCACAACATAAATACTGCTCCCTATCTTTTTGTCAAACACACACTTTGTGTTGGAAAAACACAGCCGTGCATGCTGAAGAGGCCAGGCATCACTCTGATTGATCCTGACAGCTAGTGTGTGCAGCGCCACACCACCTTATTGCCAGATCTAATCACACACGAGTCTAATTTGACGAGGAAATGTGAATGAGGGCTTTCACGAGAGTCGATCCACCAGGGGAACAGCTGCTGTAATTACAGCCAGACAAAGAGAAACAAGAGCTGGCTGGTGAAACGTAGACTTGATGATGGGAAGGCCACAGGTTGGCAACGCTGTCTCTATTTCCAGCCACACAATTTGTCCATCATTCAGTTTGTTGCTGACACTTTCTGTTCATTCATTACTTCAGTTTCACAACCACACAAAACCATATTGGAAAGTTACAACCGTGTACATTAACCCATTGAAAGCTGTTGTTTGTTGATATCCCAGAAGACCTTGTCAGTCAGTGGTGAAGTTTTTGAACATGACATTAACACCAGCAGATTTACTTCTCGTAACTCTAAGCACTTGGTCCTTAATTTTAGACAGAGGTAGACAAAAGAAGGCTTGTCAGTTTTAGACAGAAACCGTCAGATTTTGCTGGCTAAAATGACAATTGTTGCTAGCAGATTTTAGCTAGCTAATTAACATTAGTTGGTTGAAAACTGTCTCAGAATAACTGATTCGTATGAAAACCATAACCCTGCTAAAAGGTCTTAAATACGCATTTAATGGCTACATACATGATGTTAGCGCTGTACTGTGAAAATGTGGAAAAGACCAAAGGCTAAAGCTTACAGATCCTATGGAGGTAATTTTATGTCTTTTTTATGCAATCAAACAGAATAGGTTTGAGAGAAAAATTATTGACACTGCAATCAAAAAATGGTTTAGTTTTGCTTGCGAATCCAAAAGTTTCACTTCCGGTTCAGCTGAATTCCATGGGCGGGACCTACACTGAAAGACACAAGACACGTTTCTATTAGTCTCGATCGGAGTGACAGCTTGGCAACATCTGCAGTCAGTTAACGAGAGGGGGTGTTTTGAACTCCATGGAGAAGACCGGAGAAACTCAATACGCATTTATGTTTCTTTACACATAACTTCCGTCTTAGTGAAAGCAATAATGTTATGTTTGAGCTGGTGCTTGTAGATTGCTTTTGTTTAACGATCTGTGCTGTTGTAATGGGTTAAACAAATACATATTATTTTGTCAGCCTGTAGCTGCTAGCTTAGCTCAATTAGCTAGTCACTTGACTTGACTTGAGTTCTGTCCCATCACAAATAAGAAGTGTTGTCCTACCCTTTCCGTAATCTGAAATGTCATTGTGTTTTCTGAAATGTTGTTGTGTTTCGACCTTCAGGGCCACCATACTCAAGCCCCGTGGCCCAACGATGTGAAAGGGCCCACGAGGATTGGGGAAAAAAATTTGTGTGGTACTCAGTCCTGACTGTTATCCAGTGTGCAAAATACCCCCCCCCCCCCCCCCCCAGCACCATCAGTATAAACTATTGCCCTGTCCAACCTGCACAAACATTAGCCATGCTTAATATGCATACAATAATCATACATCAGTGGAGGGGACAGACTAAGAGCGATTCACAAACCCACGATGGTTGGGGACATAGAAACAGAGTGGGCCATGTTCAAAGCCTCCATTGCTGAGGTGGCCGCTAGGAGCTGTGGTCAGAAAGTCGTCGGTGCCTGTCGAGGCGGCAACCTTAGAACCCGCTGGTGGACACCGGCAGTGAAGGAAGCCGTAAAGCTGAAGAAGGAGGCTTTTCGGGCTTGGCTCGCCCAGAGGTCTCCTGATCCAGCAGACAGGTACCGGGAGGCCAGAAGGATGGCGGCCTCGGTGGTCGCCAAAGCAAAAACCCGGGTGTGGGAGGAGACGCCAGGAGGAGCAATGTGGCCGTGGCACAGTGGACCAGCTCTTTACTCTTGCAGGGCTGCTGGGGGGTTCATGGGAGTTTGCCCATCCAGTCTACATGTGTTTTGTCGACTTGGAGAAAGCTTTTGACCGTGTCCCCCGGGGTGTCCTGTGGGGGGTACTGCGGGAGTATGGGGTACAGGGGTCGCTGCTACAAGCCATCCGGTCTCTATATAACCAAAGTGAGTGCTGTGTCCGCATTCTCGGCACAAAGTCAAACACGTTCCAAGTGGGTGTTGGACTGCCAGGGCTGCCCCTTGTCACCAATTCTGTTTGTGATATTCATGGACAGGATTTCAAGGCGCAGCCGGGGGGAGGAGATTGTCCAGTTTGGTGGCCTCAGAATACCATCTCTGCTCTTTGCGGATGATGTGGTTCTGTTGGCTTCATCGGGCTGTGACCTTCAGCATGCACTGGGGCATTTTGCAGCTGAGTGTGAAGCGGCTGGGATGAGAGTCAGCACCTCCAAGTCCGAGGCCATGGTTCTCAGCCGGAAAACAGTGGACTGCCCCCTTTGGGTTGGAGGTGAGCTACTGCCCCAGACGGGGGAGTTCAAGTATCTCGGGGTCTTGTTCACGAGTGATGGTAAGATGGAGCGTGAGATGGACAGGCGGATCGGTTCAGCATCAGCAGTAATGCGGGCGTTGTACCGGACCGTGGTGGTGAAGAGGGAGCTGAGCCGGAAGGCAAAGCTTTCGATTTACCAGTCGATCTACGTTCCAACCCTCACCTATGGTCATGAGCTTTGGGGTAGTGACCGAAAGAATGAGATCGCGGATACAAGCGGCCGAAATGAATTTCCTCCGAAGGGTGGCTGGGCTCACCCTTAGAGATAGGGAAAGGAGCTCGGACATCCGGAGGGAGCTCGGAGTAGAGCCGTTGCTCCTTCGCATCGAAAGGAGCCAGTTGAGGTGGTTCGGGCATCTGATTAGGATGCCTCCTGGACGCCTCCCTTTAGAGGTTTTCCGGGCACATCCAACTGGTAGGAGGCCCCGGGGCAGACCCAGAACACGCTGGAGGGATTATATATCTCATCTGGCCTGGGAACGTCTTGGGGTCCCCCAGGAGGAGCTGGAAAGCGTTGCCGGGGAAAGGGGCGTCTGGACAACCCTGCTTAACCTGCTGCCACCGCGACCCGGCCCCGGATAAGCGGAAGAAATGGATGGATGGAATCATACATCCAAATCATTCGTGACCGCTGTTTAATTTTATCATAATCATTATAAGACCATATACAGTACATATATGATACAGTCAGTGTGCGAAATACTCCATGACAATTGGGGGGGTGTCATGACATGGCCAGTAGGAAAAAAAATAAAAAATAAATATATATATATATATATATATATATATATATATATATATATATGTGTGTGTGTGTGTGTGTATGTATGTACATATACACATACACATCAGCCAGTGTGTAATATTACACACAGCTGGCACAGCGTGGATACCTTCATGAACTCACCGGGATTTAACTGTTAACTCACCTTGTGAGCTGTTCTGACTCTGAGCTGTTCAGAAAGCTTCACAGTTTATACAGCGACATCATGAATAGCAGCGGAACCGCGGAGTCAGAATGTATTATTGTGCCGCAGAATTACAACCGGCACCGGTAACCACGTCAGCAGCTGCTGGCTACATCACTGTCACTGTTCACTGTCAACAGTCACATTTTCTGTGTTGCTCCTTTCAATATTTAAATATGAAAACACATTTTACAATAAATAATAAATAATTAGCTTAATTTTGAGACCCACTCAAAATTTGATTTTGCCGTCATCGGGGGTCCTAGTTGTTAATTAGGGGGTCCGAGACCCCTGTATTTTGCACACTGGATAACAGTCGGGACTGAGTACCACACAAAGTCAAGCTTTTTTCTTCTCCCTGTGAATTTTTTCCCCCGATCCTCGTGGGACCTTGGGCTGCGGGGCTTGAGTATGGTGGCCCTGAAGGTCAAAACACAACATTTCAGAAAATACGACATTTCGGAAAACACAACAACATTTCGGAAAACACAATGACATTTCACAAAACACAATGACATTTCACAAAACACAACGACATTTCAGAAAACACGACATTTCAGAAAACACAATGACATTTCAGATTACGGAAAGGGTAGGACAACACCTCTTATTTGTGATTGGACAGAACTCAAGTCAATCAACTGGCCTATTTCACAATATAGCGAACGCAAACCAGATGTCGGGAGAACTCTCTTCCGGTCTGAGCGCTAGCTTAACTCGCGGTTTAAACAATGGCAGAGTTTATTGTTCTAACTCTAAACAAACAGCCATATTCGTAGTTTCAGCAGGATTTCCCTGCTCGTCCCTCGTCTCTGTGTGTGCCTTGCACCTCAAGGAGGCCAGACACAAACAGCCAAAAGAAAGTGGTTGTGACGTGGACGAAACGGCGGCTGATGAAACTGAGTGCGTTGATGCGGCAGTGCTGGTGCAGGATCTTGACAACGACTGCCGTCCTACTCCGGGTGAGTGTAGCATGTTGCTAATGAACTGGATAAATACTAGTTACAGAGAGTCGATGATAACTGAAATATTAACACTGTAGATAATTTGTTATCTAAGATAATGTTACACAAACTTGACAACCTTTGCAATATAAAGCAGCGTCTAGCATATGCTAGCAGTTATGGTAGTTAGTAGCCAAGCTACCTGTTAGTAAAGTGAATGTTCTAACGTTACTTTTCCACTATTTAATAATGGCATGTAACATGTTTAACTACTGAAATAGAACCAACATTTAGCAAATCTGATATGAGTGGCATTTTTTTGCTTGTTGACCTGAATAAAGGATGTATTTACAGTGATGTTCTCACTGGTTTTAATTTAAATGAATAGATAATCATTCATGTAATTTACAAATTAAGTATGAGCTGACTATGTAGCCTAAGATGTATAACGTTGAACTAATATCTCTAAAAATGTATATTACTAACTAACAAAGCTTTTCACTCATCAGTATGCAGTGGTTGAAAGTAAATAAGTACATTTATTCAAGTACTGTAATTAAGTACAATTTGGGGGTATTGAAATAACTGCTTAAGACTCAAAAGGGTAAACTTATCCAATATTTCACAAAAAGAGAAACGTGAGAAAAGTGCAAAAGAATAATATTTGTAGAATTTTTTTTTTCTTCTTATTTTCTAACGCATAAATAATTAGTTAAATTTATCTCTTGACCCTGAGGAAGCAGCCCGACACCTAGGTTGGGAACAACTGGATGAAACTACTTTATAGTATAGTATTAGGTAGTTAAAGCTAGCTCCACCTCGAGTAGAGACAATTAAACAATGATGCATTGATCTCTAAGTACATTTGGCTAATAATGCTTCTGTACATTTACTTAAGTAGGATTTTGAATTAAAGACTTATTATTTTTCTCTCAAACCTATTCTGTTTGATTGCATAAAAAAGACAAAATTACCTCCATAAGATCCCAGGTAAAAAGTTTGCATCCTGTGCTTATTCTTGGCCTTGGAAGTAACGCAAGGCTTGGTTACTACTGTATAAGCTAGCCAGCAGGCTAACTAGCCTTTAGCAGCTTGTCTTGGAGCAGAAGAACACACAGTTTAATTAATTCCTTACACATTTGCTCTTAAATTTTTGTTTTTGAAAGACTTTTGGTTATCTCAGAATGTGGAGAAAACTAAAGCTTTTTGACAGGCCAGCCCTGCTTTGTTGTAGCTGCGCTTTGTTGGGCAATCACTGTTTGGGGGGTAAAGTTGGATATGCACCTTGACATTCCGGTTACTCCAAATGATCTGGCTTTTTTGTATCTTGATGTGCTAAAAACACCAACAAGGAAGTAAAAGGAAGACAGACATACTGTCATGTAAACATTGAACAGCGTCTATGCTCGTCGCTTTGACATGAATTGGCTGTGACCGTCTTTTCATAAATCTCTTGATTTACAGTCGTTCTAATTTCTAATGCTCCCTGGAATTGTGTGCATGAGTCATAAGCCAATACTCATTATAGAGATGTCGCTGCAGTTCAAAGTACAGTATAAGAGACTAGGGTGACACTATTCTACTGGTCCGTTATTTTTGAATAATTTGCTAATAATTTTCAAGATGTTTCCTGGAAAGAACCATGTAATTTGATACTAATTATAGGGAAAATAGAGACAGTGTGCAAGTCATACACTTCCAATTAATTCTTAGTTAATTGAGAGTTTTTAGTCAATGCGCAGAAGGTTAGCTGAACAGACAAAAATGTGACATTTGTCTATCTGCAAGCATACAGTTCAACATGAAGAATACAGTCTCCAATGTTAAAAGAATAATTAATAAATTAAATGGAACTTTTCTTTCAAGGACATCTCCCCTATAATTGGTACCAAATTATATTAATTATTTCCAGGAAAAGAAAGTGTTAAAAGTCTAAAAATCCAAATGCAGTGTCAAGTGCCAAGATTGTCTTTCCTGAAATAATAATTAAAGTTACATTTGTGCAAGATTTCAAAATAAAAACACTGAAAATAAAATACTTGTACGCACACTGGCAAGCTCATTTTTTGTCCAGAAAAGGTGTCAAATCTTTTACTTCCCTTTTCTTTTAGGCATAAAGAGATCCTGGACCTTGTGCTGTTATTCTTTTAACTGTAATTAAAATGTGTTAATGCATTTGCTGACATGAATAGGGTTTAGTCAGAAGTCCAAATCCTCCCTCATAGCCGTTTGCTGACACAGTTGTTATGTTCATTTTAATCATACAGCATTTTGCGTCCATGTCAAGAAATTTGAAGATATGACTGGACCATGACTGGTCATACATACTAATTGGGCTGGCAGCAGCAGTGTGCATGCATTGTCAATAAATGATAGCCCCCTTTTAAGTCTTCCTCATGGGTAGCATTAGAAACTGCAAACATTACAGAATTCCCTTATAGAAAGCCAAATGCTGTGCTGTGTTCTTTAATGGATCTAATAGATCAACATTATAATGCAAGAACACAGCCTATCAAGCCTCGCCTATCATCTCATTCAGTCTCTCCAATAACAATTCAGCCCCTTAGGCTGCAGGCCGGTGCAGCATTTATTTTCATTGCCTCTGTGTGTGTGTTTATGTATGACTGCATGCATCTATTATCCCATGGATGTGTGTGTGCAGTAAAGGAAGAAGAACCCAAGTGACCACAGTGCAGAACAGCAGGGAGTTCACCCACCAGCGTTACGATTTGATTGCCTGACCTCCGTTGCTTCAGTGGTGCTCCCGTCCATGACCTCCCTCCATTACACAACCACAAACACAGTGCAAATATACACACTCCATCATGTTCTTCTATATACAAGAGGGTAGTCTATATATACTGTAAATCTTTCTCTTTATTTATTTCAGTAGCATGACAATAACAAACAAGACATTAGAATAGAATAGAAATATGTTCTGAGTGTTGCATCTTTCCTTTTCTCACCCTCTTTCTTTCTCTTTGCTGCTCATATTAAAATTATGAGCGTGCCTCGCCGTGTGATGGTTTATTTTCAGCACAGGAGCAGAAGGGCGCACACACTCAATGAAAGCAAAAAAAACCAAAAAAAAAAAAACCCAGCATGTTCTTCCACTCAGCAGCTTGTTTGGTGCTGAACGTCAAAGTGAAATGCCAGAGAGAAAAGCTTTGTCACTCTAGTCTCAGCAAAGTGGAGGGACATGACGGCTGCCTACGCAAAAACTTGAGGGATGAAATAAACGATGTGTTTTTGCGGGATCAACCTTGACAGGCATGTGCCAGCTAATGAAACAACTTGCTACCATATACGTAACAGGCCTTGACGACACATTTCCACATACACCATGCCTCTTTAAAGAAGGTGCTTCACCTTTACAGCTATGCATTTAATTTAATCCTTTTTCTTGGATTCTGAGGGACTGACATCAAAATCTGATGTTTATTGATGGTTTAGATGGCGAACAAATATCGTCATGTCAAAGGGAATTGCTGCTACTGACAGCACATTGTTTGGCACATTCACCACCAGAAGAGAACAAAAAATGTTTAAAAGTAATGTACATTAAGTTATGCCCAGCTTGTTCAGCAGCATAACAAAGGAGGGAGGTCCACACAGTAACCATTTAAGTAAACAAGTAATCTATTAAAGATAACTCACATAAACTATGGTGTGTCAGCAGTCAGTGGAGAAGGGGGAGTGTTGGATGCTATGGAACTATGGGTGCTAACTTAAACCTATCTGCTTAATAAACTAAGGATAAAATAGACACAATCAAACAAATCAAAACCAAGGCCTTTCAGGCACCAGCTTTGCTGGAGGGAGAGAGACAGAATGAGGAGCCAGCCTAAGTAACCTAGGCCCAGCCTGCCCAGGAGGAAGACATCAGGTTAGATGGCTCTGCCCATCTCTACCTGCAGGCAACCTGCAAAGGGAAAAACACAAGACAGCAGGAGCAGCACTGACAGAGTCAGAGGCTGTTGCAATGATCAGAATAAAAGTGTTGTTTAGGTCTGTTTAGTGTCTCCGGCGACTGAAGTGCCAGATGTGGTCGATGAACACAGGTTCTAGTATAGGTCCTTGTACAGGCACATTGGTACCGAAACATGGCATCTTGACTGTGATGACAAGACTCCAGTACGTCACTGTGCCCAGTTGTTGTTTGCCATAAAATTGTTTCAGTACATTTCTGTTATGACACATTAAATAAACAGTGGCATGGTGTCACTTTCTCATTAGATGGGGCTAGTAACTCTCGGAAGGCTATCTGCCACACTGGTGGATAAATATTTGTACCAAAATAGTCATGCCTAAAAGTGCTGAGAGTCTCTACCATGTTTCGGTGTCATTTACTTGCTTTCAAACATATTACACACATACCGCCGTCAGACAGAAAAGTACGCCCTTCGGCACACAGACAAAGTCTGTAGGCAGCGCTTTTTCATTAGTCATCGCACATTTCTCTAATAATGTATTATTTATTTGAGTGCAACAACTGAAATTTATACACAACTATTTTTCATTCAAATACGCATTTCACAATTGGAATTGCATAAAAGGAGATAAATAGATACAACATATTGTGTGAGCTTAACAGTTGTTGATAGGGGCATGTTTGAACTTTGGAGAAAGCAGCTCCATACTTAACACACAGACATGAGATTGATATCGATCTTCTCATCTAATGGGATGAGGAAAAGCCACATGTATGCTCACTGGTATACCCCACTGGTATTTTGCTTAACAGAGCACGTTCAACATAATACCCACCTCAATACATACTGCTCTCTCTTCTCTGCAGAAATAGAATTGGAAATGACCGTTTCATATCCATTGTGCAGCTGGTATATGCCAGTTTGTTTTTTTCTGTCATTATGCTAATGCTGTAGCATTTAGCTGTGTGTGTGGGAGGGCCAACGGCACAACAGACCTCCTGTGCTCTGGTTGACTGCAAAGCTGCTGCTGCTGAAAGTTCCAGCTTTACTGAGCATGCTGGGTGCAGGTAGCTCATTTACAAGTCAGAAGAATCCCCTGGTGTCTTCTGGCAGGAAAAAGTGAATATGCAGAATATTTTACTCCTTATGGGTGCTGTTGGCTTAGCATATATCAGCAGTGCACAGAGGGTTTCTGAAACTACGTGAGGTTTCACAGGTGGAAGCACACTGAGGGAGGAGAAAGCAAACACATCTGTAAGACCTGCATTACTTTGAATACATTTCAGAAGGAGTATTTTTTTTGCTAATTTAGATGTAAAGAAATCTTAATATAAAGTTAAACCTGCACTAATCCATATTTATAATTTAAAAATGGATCAAATGGCTATGTGTAATGTTAAAGGTGTCACTCATAGTAACAATTCCACATATTATAAACCCAACTCTAAAGTGTCTCTGAGCTTGAAGCTTTTTAGCCTCTCAGAAAAACCAGACCTGGGGCTGGACAGAGGCCGAACAGGAACCTTCAGGCGGACGCCCTGGAGGACAACCAGACTTGGAGAGCCGCTCGGGAGGACGACCAGGAGGATGGGCACAGGAGGCTGCGGTAGCAGCTGCACAGGCACAGGAGGCTGCTACAGCTCAGCAGGGACGTGTGGCTGCTGCAGCTCAGCAGGGAACGCGGGAATAGGAACAAAGGTCGGCCGGGCCGCCAACCAGGTCCAGGGAACAGGAGTCGGCCGGGCCGCCAACCAGGTCCAGGGAACAGGAGTCGGCCGGGCCGCCAACCAGGTCCAGGGAACAGGAGTCGGCCGGGCCGCCGACCAGGTCAGGGAACAGGAGTCGGCCGGGCCGCCGACTGGGAAACAGGAACAGGAGTCGGCCGGGCCGCCGACTGGGAAACAGGAACAGGAGTCGGCCGGGCCGCCGACTGGGAAACAGGAACAGGAGTCGGCCGGCCCGCCGACTGGGAAACAGGAACAGGAGTCGGCCGGCCCGCCGACCGGGAAACAGGATCAGGTGTAGGTCGGTCTGTGGCGCTGGGCAGCGGAGACTGCTGACGGCATTGGGAGCCCCGACGACCACCTCTTCCGCGAGCTCCACGGGTCCCCGAGAATATGGCCAGCCGCGTGCCCTCATAAGGCGAGGGATGCTGGTCGCTCTCAGGTGGGTCAATATATTCCCAGGAAATGGAAAAAAGACTCCGCAGTGGTTAGCAGAGCCTGGAAGGACCGTAGGCAAGGGTAATTGTCTGCTGGGTCCATGTATGGTTGATTCATTCTGTTAAGGTTAGCCATCTAGGCAGGGGAAGGACCCAAATGCAGACAGTTGAAGCTCCAGCAGTTCAAAGGATTACTTCACTAAAATACACTTACACGTGGGTGCAGACAGGTAGACAGGTAACAGGTATTGGGCAGGTCCAGGTTTGGGGAACAGAAGCACAAGGATAACATACAAAACTAGCACAAGACAAGCAGTCCAACAAACAGTATGAATCGACAAGAGAACAAAGGAAGGGCACTGGTATAAATAGGGACGTGGCTAATCAGGGGATCTGGGGCAGGTGAGTAATGGCAAGCAGGTGTGGATAATCAGAGACACGAGTGCAGGAACTGAACAGACAAGACAGGTAAGAATTTCAAAATAAAACAGGAAACAAGAACAACAGCACGCACAGTCCATGGTGGATCATGACACATAGTGCAGAATTTAGCAGCTCAGGAGTTGGTGACCAAAGCAGGGCTTAAAGAGACAAATATTGGACAGAAACACAAGGTTCAAGGTTCATGTATTTATCATTATACAACACAGGGTTGTACAACAAAATGTAAGCTGTAGCTCATTCATGCTACACACAAAAAACCCAGAAAACTATTATTTATGCTGGAGTGCAGAGGATGAATTGAGGAATCTCACAGCCTGAGGAAAGAAGCTGCTCTGTAGTCTGGTGGTACGGCAGTGGATACTTCTTGTATCACTTGCCAGATGGCAGCAGAGTGAACAGGCTGTGGCTGGGGTGGGTATTGTCTTTTAGTGTCCTTTGGGCTGTGCACAGACATCTCATCTCTCTGATATCAGTGATGCTCGGTAGATGGGTACCCATTTTGTTCTGGGCTGTTTTGATAACCCGCTGCAGAGCCCTTCTGTCCTGGGCCATATACATCCCATGCCAGTTTGTAATGTTTCCAGTCAGGATGCTTTCTATTGCACCTCTGTAAAATTTAACAAGAACTTGGCACAGGGATTTCGCTTTCTTAAATTTCCTTAAGAAATACAGTTGTTTCTGAGTTTTCTTTACCAGCAAAGAGATGTGTGATGTCCATGACAGGTTCTCTGTGATGCTGATTCCCAGGAACATAAAACCTCAGCTCCACTGTTGAAGACAGGAGTGTGACTCTTTGCCTCCTTTTTCCTAAAATCAATGATCCACTCCTTGGTTTTGCTGACATTGACCAGTAGGTTGTTCTGTGTGCACCACTCTGCAAGATCGTTGATTTCCTCCGATTATGATTCTCATCGTTGTTTGTAATCCGCCCCATGATGGTAGTGTCGTCCGCAAACTTCACAACAGAGTTCTCTCTATGTTGGGGATTGCAGTCGTGGGTGTACAGCGTGAACAGGAGGGGGCTGAGCACACAGCCCTGGGGGGCTCCGGTGTTGAGCACTAGAGTGGAGGAAGTGTGACCGCCAATCTGAACTGTCTGGGGTCTGTTTGTAAGGAAGTCCAATATCCAGTTGCAGAGTGTAGTACTCAAGCCCAGAGTGCTAAATCAGTTTCATGGGGGAGATTGTGTTGAATGCTGAGCTGAAACAGCATTCTGAGGTAGGTGTTGCTATTTTCAGGGTCAACTTTAAAAGGAGATAATATGTCAATATTGTGTTTACAGCTCATTCCACTGCCCCCAAGTGGCCAACAAAATCAATTAATGCTGCTTGAAGCTCCACTAGCAATCACCGTTAACACTAAAGGAAATGGCTATATGTAACGTGAAAGGTGTTGCTTGTAGTGACAAATCCACAGATAAT
This sequence comes from Macquaria australasica, assembly GCA_005408345.1. NCBI lineage: Eukaryota > Metazoa > Chordata > Actinopteri > Centrarchiformes > Percichthyidae > Macquaria > Macquaria australasica. The sequence continues at coordinate 141,517 of SEMN01000694.1, forward strand.
TATCACCTGACTATTTAGTGCCCCTCAGCTCAGAGCCTTTGAACCTCTTTAGTTGTTTTGGTTGTGGGGTCCACAAACTCTGCTCTTGTCAACCTCATTTGTAAAGTAAGCAACTAGCAAGTGAAGAAAGACAAACATCACCTAAAGACCACCTAATTATTCTCAGGAGTTGGTGGAGACAAAAATAGAGCTAAAAGGAAAGTGAATATTGGACTTAGAGTTGGACAGCTTGTTCCACTGCCCCAGGTGACTAAAAACAAACAAACAAACAAAAGAAACTGTTATGGCTGCTTTAAAGTGTTTTAGTCTGGACTTTTTATTTATGTGACACTTTTATGTCACTAACACTGAATGCAACAGTAACCTAATTAGATTACTAAATTATAAACAGTAGATCTTACTGTAAAGAAATGTTCACTAAGCTGAAAATTCAAACAATGCTGATAAGAACAGGAAACAAACTACAAATTAGTGCCCATGTTCGTTAATAGTTTTACGCTGTTGGGACAGGTTGGACTGACAGTCAAACATGTCAAAGTCAGATACCCCAATCAGTTTCCTTTCATCGCTTGCTTCCCACAGCTCTATTACTTATAGATGACAAATGTGATGCCACAGCTGTGCACAGAAACTTTTTTTTAAATGATTTAATACATTTTGAATAAAATTCTTTTTGGAGTGGCAGGGAGTCTCACTATTCAATGGCAGCAGAAATATGAATGTGCTTTTCCTGAAGCTTTGGCCTGAATGGAAAAGTAGAAAGATCTGTTTCAGAGTCTTATGTAACTCTGCACTGATGCTGCAGCTACTTTAGTGCTGTAATATTATTCTCTGATTTGCAGTCAACTAGAGCCAGACTAGAGCTTTTTTCCTCTCTTTCTGTCATTTATTGTACTTTCCTTCATACTCTTTGACCCTCTCAATATTATTGTCTATATCCTATCATTTTTTCTCTCTTCATCTCGGTCAGTCTCACTTTTTCCGCATTTCATTTTCCTCTCTTTCATTCATTCTCTCTTTCTTGCCCTCTTTTTTTTAGTTGAAACATGGACAGGCTAGACTGCCTTTGAGAAGATAGGACAGAGGTGTATCTCACTAGATGGAAGACACAGAGCCACTCACACACACACACACACACACACACACACACACACACACACACACACACACACACACACATTGTACAGACCTTTATTTTATACCTGCAGAGAAATGATAAATATTTAACACTATCAATGCCACTGTGTGTATGTATCTCATCCCTTCTGTTTCCCCACAGGAAAACGAAAGGCTTTTCCATTTCAAACACGAAGCTTGAGATGCAGCCTCAACAAAGCGGGCTGTGTTGACAGCTGGATGACACAGCTGGATGGGTCCACTGTGAACTCAGTAGGTGATGACTGCAGCAGCAGGCTGATCCTGTACAGGTCGACATTAGAATTCAACTTCCATGGCTTGTTGGTCGTCCGTGATTCATGCTTTGCTCAATGATTTACTTCGTCGCTTGCTCACTCACCCACCCTATTCTTTTCTTGTCTCTCCTGACTCGCTAGTTCACTATCATTACTGATAGTAATGGGATCTACTCGTATCATATTTACCACTCTCTTCTTCTGAGTCTCTCATCTTAACAGAAATATTGTTCTGACTAATTAACTGCAATGGTTCTACTTTGCCATTTTTTGATCAGTGTTGAGCTACTTTCAACAAAACCCAACACTTCCTGCACAGATGTTTTACATTAAAAGCCTTCCAGCAGCTCTAAACACATAGCTCCTCCCTTTGCTGGTAGATTTGATATGTGAAACACCTGCAGGAAGCATTGGGTGTCAGTGACAGAAGCTTATCACATCATAAAAATGTTTTGTATTTGAAAGTGAGTATGACATGAGTCTGTTGTTGTACTGACGGAAATAGTGCTGTGAAATGTATATTATGCTGACTTGACCGTGTGAGGTCAATCATAGATCAATGCTTTTTTCTTAGCCTTTTTTAACGACTAGCCTTGGATGCAGGCGAGCAACCTGCTTGTGCCTGCCCTGGCTATTATTTGAATATCTGTCACTCACAAATTACATCACTCACTCACTCGCTCACTGCCTTTGCTATCAGCTTCTTGATGCTTTTCCTCTGCCATCACACTCGATCTATTGTCATTAACGTTGCTGCACACTGTGTACAGAGTTCTACTTCAAGGCTCCCATGGCTCTAACAAGTTCAGATGAAAGAATATCCATGGTGTTATTGATTGCAGTATTATGACATAAAATATTCTAACCACTGCTAATAAATGATGAAATGTTTTCTTCACCAGCACCTCAAAGAGAGCTAATTAATAAGTGAAGTCGCTTCCAACACCTGATACAGCAGCAATATAACACTAATGAGATGTTGACACAGTGATAAAGTGACACTACCAATTTGTAATCACAGTTTGGATTACGTCAGACATGCTCTGTTACTCATCAAAATCTGTCTGAAAAATTTAGGCTTTCTTAAGCTCAGTTCAGACCAAAGATTTGCGATGAGACGAGTTGAAACTTGCAACTACTTGCAATGTATGCAACATTCTGAAACACACCGATGTGACTAGACGAGACAGTGTATTGTTTCCATAGCAACAACTCTTTGTACTTCTGTTCTAACTGCCGACTTTTCAGGCATTTTTTGTAGCTGGATATAATTTGTAGCGTCTTAAAATGAGTGAGGATAGTGATAGTGAGTTACTTGCTACAGTTGCATTTCTAGTATTGATGAAACGGCAAAAACATTAAAAAACGAGAGGGTCGAGATGACCAGCTGACTTCGCTATGAGCTGATTGGCTGTTGAAACAGTTGTTTTACATTCTAAAACCAGCCACTGGTAATTTGAAAAGCTGAGTCGGAGGCGACGGCATCAGGCGGCTCAAGTCGAGCTGAGATGGGCCAGTTCACACCACTGCAACTTTTCTCTGTGGTGTTCTAAAATGGTTTTGTCTCGTCTGGAAGTTTTGGTCTGAACTGGCATTTAAATGAAACACACAAACACACTCACTCTCACACACACACACACACACACACACACACACCAAGAGCCTTGTTCAACCGCTTCCACTCTCATGTAGACACACACATTTGATACACTGCTAAGCAAACAAACATATTAGCAGGGATAAACAGGACATGTGTAATAAGATCCCACAGTGAAATCAATACTATACCTCTCTTTGTACTGACACAACTCTACTGTCAACCTGCTGCCTATCAGCAGCTAAACAGCTGGGACAGTCATTTTAAATCAGTCGGTTGTGCTGTTGACTCATTCATAGTTTGATCTGAATTTACCAGAAAAAACAAAATCAATATGAGGCTAAATAAAAACCCTTTAAAGGTGAACTGAAAATTAAATTCTCCCCTTACTTTTTGTGTAAGAAAATATTTAAACTATAATGATACAGAAGCCATTCTACCATTTTTCAAAAGAGGACATATGTGTGGAAACAGCGTCTACGGTTCAGGCTTCTGGGTGGGTGTTTCCCATGGCAGCGGTTGATTGACATTTGAAGGCTGACATTGCTAGGAGACACGCTGTCAGCTTCTGTGGTATACTACTGACTGCAGCATGTCATATGCGAAATGGAACAGGAAAACCTCCCGTTATTCCAACTTTGGAGTGTTCACACATTATTCCAAGATGGTTACCTGACTGCTAGCTTTGGAGACATAACAGATAAATAAGCTATTTGAAGTGGTTTGTTAAAAAGTGACACCAGATATGAACAAGAAGTGTATAGTATGTTAGATTTTATTTAGATGTAACTGCCAGCGATGGAGGCTTTGTAGCCATTTTGTCACAGGTTTATTAATACTTCTGTAGTTCTTTTCATCAAGTGGGAGATGTCGCTGTGAGAAATTCCTAATATTCCCACCTTGGAATTACAACACTGAGGCTGACATGAAAGTTTTTTCCCCACTCGGCTACATGTAATTACAGTCTGAACGATATGACAGGACCGCAGCATTTGTCCTGTACAGCCTACAAACGTTGATAGAATTTTCCTTTTTCAACAAGCCCAAATAGGGCTCACACATAGAGACAGACAAACATTCACACTCACTTGCCTACGGGCAATTTAGAATCGTCAATTAACCTAACCTGCATATCTTTGGATGGTGTTAGGAAGCCGGAGTACCCGGAGGGAACCCACGCAGACACGGGGAGAACATGCAAACTCCACACAGAAGGGCCCCAGCTGACCGGTGGGTTCAAACCAAGAACCCTCTTGCTGTTGTGTACAGTTTTACAGTCAAAGCAAACACCAAGGATATATACTGATTTCTTAGGGGGGAAAAAATGTTAATTTTAGTTTGACTTTAAGTTTTGACATTGGGCCTCTCCATTCATGTGGAAAAATGTTACTCACTGATCCAGTGCAAGTTTTTTCTACTAAAACATACCCACTGACCTTCCTCCATGGTCACAGTGGGTGAAGCTTGTATGTTGTTTAAGAGATAGTCCATGTTATTGCTTTTCAGCAACAGTCTGATTTTATGTAATTCCTAAGGTGTTTGCTGGGTATATAGGTGCATTTGTTGTTTTTATGTACATCTGTGTTTGTTAATGTGTGTGTCTGTGCTTGTGTTTGATCCAAGTCGGGAGCTGGCACAGACTTATGGACCTGCTCTTGTCTCTTTCTGTGGCCCAGCCAGCGTCGCCCGTCCCCAGGGTTTGCGTGGCCGCGTGCAGGTCCTGGTGGCCCTGGAAGCCGGGCCCTCAGCCAGCTGCACTGAAATAAATAGAGCTGCAAATTCACCAGAACAGGTTGTCCTGGAGGATTAGGCTGTGTGTATGACTGTGTGTGTGTCTTTTGTGTGTGATTGTCTAAATGGAGAATGTATACTTACTGTGTTTTCTTGCACAGGAGGCTGGTTTCGCGACACACATTTACACCATGACAGCACTGGTACACAGTGTGCACTCTCATACATCCGTCACATGAGTTAATGGCAGTAATCTCCAGTCATGTCAAGGTTGACTTATTGCTCTAATGCAAATCTAGACAATTGACTGTGGCTACCTGATTCATGACAATTGAGCCCCTTTTCCTGTGTAGGCAAATTAACTTAAAAGGTTTGATCAATCAGAGAGGAAAATATATCACTCACTGACACATACCAGCCTGTGTTAAGGCTGCACATGCATAGTTATGTAATTAAAGGGCCCACTTTGTAGCGATGTGTTTCATAACAGCTGAATATTACCTCTCTTTCGTGAAACGATTGTCCACCAACCTCTGTAAAAACTGTTCCCGAAAAAATGCATTATTTAATTTAGAGTCTTCATTCATACTGCATTCTGCCTGCTATGAAAGATGAAGACAATAACACACTGCACAAATTTTGATTTATTGGTTAAGGGACTATAAAACAAAAGAGATGATTGCAAATTATCCTCACAGTCTCACATGGTTGTCCAAAAGGAAAAATGGCTCATGCTTCTGAGTCCCACAGCAGCCAATTAGCTTTGCAGCAAGAAAAATCTATACAAGATAAAATATAAGATCTTTTCCCCAACACAAGTTGTGATCATTAGTCTTTGTATATGAATCAGCATATGGGAAAGAAAATCACAAAAGCTTCTGCTGTGTTGAGAAAAAAGAAGGGATAGCTTAATTGAATAGGATGCAATGAAAAGGCATTAGCAGAGAGAGTGCTATGCAAACCAATCAAAAAGGATTATGATTATCACTTAAGTCAAAAGATTGGGGGGTGGGGGGGGGCTATTAGTGCTAGTTAATGGTCTTGCGTCTTGGCTGTGGGGCTGTGAACTGTTGAGTATCAGCACTTCCTTTGCTTCTCTGCAATATGTACAATATGTCATTACTGATGTTTGATTGAGGATGTTGCTGGTGATTCTTAATTCCATAAGTCTCAAACAGGTGATCTTCAGATTGTAGGACTGATCATGAACCAGTACAAGAGACACCTGGACCCTCTTTCCTAGTGTGCAATCCTCCGTCACTAGAGAACAGATAAAGAGACATTTAATTTGAGACAATGTTCCTCTTTACCCAGTGAGGCTATCTGTCCTGTTTTAGGCAGTTCTGTAACAATTAGATCACTTCTTGGGCTAAGAAATGCAAATTGCAGAGGACTTAAATTGTCAGCATGTTTGGGCTGGTAAAGTTATTTGTGCTCCTCACCAATTTTCAGAAACAAACCCCTGTTTAGGAGGGAAACATCTTTCCTCAATGATCTGAATATGGGATATACACAGATGCATAGACACAGAGAGTCTTAGGGTTAGTCCTGGATTGAAAGAATACAAAGTGCCTGACTCAGCCTTTGTTTTGTAACTATGAACTGCCAAACGCTACTTATAACTGCTGTTTAAGATAATCAACCATCATTAACAACAAAAAGAAGCTATGCAAATCAGCGGGTATGGTGATATGATGAACACATGCACATATGTCGTAGTTAATGGAACAGAGTGTGAAGCAATGTTCCAGCATCGTCATGTCAAGTCATCCATTTCAAACGTTGACATTACTTGACACCACAATGCATAGTCAACTTCAGCTCACATCTACCGGCCATTGCACTTTGTGTAATAAGAAATGTGTAGGAACATACATCATAAAGGCCTGCCTTTGTCCTAGATCTTGAAGACCTTTATACTGTAACTTTTGCACCAAATGTGTTATGGATTGAATGATTCAGTGCTTAAGCTCACTGTGGATCAAATGTTATTTAGGTGATCAGGTAATATTAAGCAAAACTAAGTATAATTATGAGATGGAAGCCCCCTAACTTGCCTTTTATTAATCAATGGCGCCTGGGATATCTAGGCATTCTGTACAAATGGTGCCAAAGCAAAGGCAAGTGGTATGTTCTCAAATAGCTAATATTGATAAGGTCAAATCATATTTTAATGATCCAAACCCTTTGGGAAATGTAGTGAATACCCTAACTTTATGGCACTTATCACTCCTATTCATTACTTAATTACTGCTTCAAACTGCTGTTGGTTCTCATAGCACTTCCCATTTATTACTGCACGTTTATCACAGCTGGATTAATTCAATTTATGATCTACTGATTGCATTTTGATGTTCTGTGGATCTGAATCTATGTGGGACCTTCATTAATGTCAAAGGTGTATACTGTATGTAATGACTGGTATATATGACACTGTATATGGCCCTGTAGACAAGATTCAGACATTGGATTGGGAAAATCAATGTGTAGTCTATGATTGATCTATGGAAAGGCTTTGGTCACACTTCATCTAAAGATTGGATCTTTGCTTTTCCTTTTTTTCATTTTTCATCTACTGACTGAAAGATGTGCTGACTGAAACTATTACTATGAAAAAATAATTTTGTTATTGTCTTTGTGATCTGCTTGGATTCATCTGGAGTGAATGTGCTACTGTAGGAGGGTAGAGGGGTAAACCTTATCTATGTCCCTTTAACTTTGCACCTTGTAACCTTGTGTTACTATATTTTATTCCATAATTTAGACTACCTTTTGTAAATAACAAACAATGTCAGAAAATGTTTAATTAATTTCTATGGTACCTTTAAATGATACTCAATAACCTGGTGGGCCCACACACACATGCACAAGCTGGTGGCCAGAAAAGGGAAATTAAACAAAACCAACCCCAGTTGCAGGCCCGGTCAATGCTGGGGAATGTGGTGGCCAAAAACAGTTTCGCCCTAACTGAGCAAAACTTTAAAAAAGTTGAGTACTCACAATAGAAGAGTTTGAATCACAGAGTCCTAATGTTGCACCTCCAAGCGTTGTAGAATGAACTGGCGAGCTGATGGCTGGCCATGGTCGACCAACAGGAAAGATCTTCCTTCTCCCACGTTGCCAGAGGAGCTACCAGACTTTATCCTGGAACATGAAGTGATAGAGGAGTTCAGAATAGCTGGAACGGCTAGTTGCACAATATCAGCTACTGCATATTGAACTATTCACTGTGCACACACTTGGCTTTTCACTTTAATGCGCTCTAGTTTCTACAGCACTATAACTGGCAAACACAATTTACACCGTAAAACATCTTATTACAACATTTCTCATCTTTTTTCTGACTGGCTTTTTTCAGACCTCCTCTAGTCGCTGCCGCTCGCTCACCTGCCTCAATCAACCACGCGCTGCTTTCCAACTCCTACTAGAACCTATTTATACCTAACAAATCCTATTCATTCTCAGCAGAACAAACAACTAGTTGTAGATAAGAAAACCAGATGTAATGATATTTAGGGGCTGATTAAAATTGCCCTAGGGGTTACACAAATTCAATGGCCATCCATCGAATATTTGTCAGGATGTTTCACTAAATGCCAAAAAGGTCAACCTGATGGTGGCACTTGAAGAAACGTCAGGGGATCACCAGAGTCAGTAGGATTCATCGTCTGGGAACCATGATTGTCTGTAAGAAATCTGTCACAAAAGTATCAGTAGAAAAGAATCGCTCGTTCATTTTTGGCCAGCGTTAGCCGCACTTGATTTCATGTTGATAGCTCGTTCCCACGGTATTGAGTCTCAGCTCAGTGAACCACAAGATTTAAACATACCAAATAGACACTGAGTGACTGAAAAACACAGAGTGAGTCACACACTTTATGTGCCTAAAACTGCTGTGTCCATAACCTTCCAGATTTCTGATCAAAAGTCAGCTTCAGGTTTTGCAAATTCAAAGGATTGTGACCAGTTACCAACTATTATATAGGAAGCAATGTAACGTAAAACAACTGTTTAACTTTGGTCTGATGCCTGATGATGGAAATAAGAAGCTGTGAGCTGCACTGCAGTCTTCCCACTGAACATGAATCCTCCCTCTTGTCTTTGTAACTAACTCCATTAATTCCAAGTGAGCAGTGTTGCCATTTAAAGTCCTCTCATAGCAGAGGCCATAATGTAGAGTCACTTCAATCCATTTGGCTTTTAGTGTTTAGGCTCTACAGTATCTCTTACATAAATGCAGCTTTTGCAGAGGGAGGGATGAAAGGAGTGATGAATGATGAATGAATGGATGGCTGGATGGATGGATGGCAGAAGAGGGAGGATGGAGATGGAGGAGGAATCGTTCAGTGAACCATTACATCTCCATCCATCCTAACCAACATGAGAAATACATGTGTGTGCACTTTGGTATGCTCATTGCTCACAGAAATGCCCACACATGTACATACAGGCACAAACAATATCTATGTGTACTGTTGTATCATTAAGAAAAGACAAATGTGGGAATGTATGTGTTTGTGAATATGGAGCCTGGAGATTGTTCAGGCAGGCACAGAAATCATTTTATAGTCAAATGTTCTATATGCGGGCCATTTTGTAATCTAACTCCCCAGCCTCCTCCTGCATTAGCATTTAGATGTATGTGATTATTTCAGCATGCTCCTCTCTTTGTGTGTTCATGTCAATTCAAATGTTGTGTATGTCAGGCTCTATCAGGGGGGTTTCATCCGATCAGGGACAGTCTGTGTCCAACTGGTGCAGATGTGTTTCACAGCATTACACCAGAAGAGTTATAGGACCAAACTCAAATGTGCATCTTGCATGCAAAATGTTGTGATAATAAATGGGTGTGAAACATAGACTGTATATAAAGATGGACGACGCATCTCCACTTCCTCCCACTGTACAAAACTGAAGCCAAAATACCCCGGATACTGGAGCTGCCATCTTGCGCTGGTGATGTCATTTGGAGCCAGAGTCTGCGCAGTAGTGATCCGCAGTGGAGTTGCGGTATTGAGTTCCCGCCCATATACCCGCCTGAGCCACTCACAGCACACTCACAGTTGTCAATCATAATGTGGAACCCGGTTTTTATAGCATCAAATAACTAATTAAAACCAAACTTATCATAAAAATGAACACTTGAACAAACACCAGCGTGATAAGAACTACCTAAAATGACAGAAACCATCTTTGGAAAAAATGTATTTGACGTGTACTTTGACTTTTTAGTTTGGCCCATGTCCCTTCTAATTAATGATGGCTAACGTTCATTAAGTTGATCAAGTAAACTTTGGAACTGGCACTCCGATATGGAACCCCAAAGTGTTCAATATTAAATGAATAAATAAGACATCATGAAATAAATAAACATATGAATAAATTGTGTAAAATATATAAACGAGTCAACAATTTGTGAAATAATTGAAGAAATTATACAAACTTAACTCATTATGGACTATGAAATGTTATTTCATTATTGATGTTGTAATAATCACCAAGTTTTACAATTTGAAATTATTTCACACATTATTTCATTTATATATTTTGTTTATTTAATGTTTATTTGTATAGGAACAAGTATGTAAACCATTTTACACAATTTATTCATGTGATTATTTCATCATTTATAACTTATTTATTTATTTATTTAACATTGAACACTGGGGCTAGTTACTGCAGTAGTCACAACCTTTTAAATTCTGACCTTCAATTATTGTACCAAGTTAATCAGTATACCTTCATTTTTTTGACAGGTGAGGCTTTATGAGCATTACAAAAAGATGAGAAAACATGAGTAAACTATGCTCAGTGAGTTGTTTACTGTCTCCAAACTTAAAATTCTCACTGTCATCCCCCATTGATAAGATGCTCTGCCTGCTTTGCTCAGCCAACCCCCTATCTGCTGTTATGTAACTAGCTTTTCATGTGTGTTTGTGTGTGTGTGTGTGTGTGTGTGTGTGTGCTGATTCCCTTTATACATACGGAGACTCTAACCTAAACAACAGAAGCTTCCCTGGAAAACAGGTAATTATTATTTAAACATGGATCCATTAAATAGAAGACTCTCACTGACAACAACAGCACACTTGTCCCTTTCAGTAAAGCCTGCCTGAGGCACTTTATGGAAGATGATGATAGAGCCAGATTCCAATTTGATGCAATATTACATAAGATAAAAAGAAATAATATGAACAATATGAAACAGCAGTGTGATACTCAACAGAGAGATTAACAATTGGAAAGATAATAAATAATTAAACCTCTCTGCCCAATATATAACCCTCACCTATTCTTTAACTCCACTTTTAATAAATCATTATATCAAAACTTGTATCACAAAGAATGTTACCATATTAAGTGTCTAGGAATAATCGCTTTCTTGCCGAGAGTTAGATGAGGAGATCAATACCACTCTCATGATTGTTTGCTAAATATGAGGCTATAGAGAGCCGTCGGTTAGCTTAGCTTAGCATAAAGACTGAAAGCTGAGGGAAAAGCCAGTCTGCCTACCAGCACATCTAAAGCACACTAATGAACTCTAATTGATCATTACAAGACTCCAGGAAGTCTAGCACAGAACTCCCCGTAAACCACACCTTGTTGCTTTTACACTTTGGTGTTTGTACAAATAAAACAAACGAGATATAAAATTTTGATCGATGAGCTTTAGAGGTGCTGGCAGGTGGATGTTAACCTTTAGACAGACTCAGGCTAGCTGTTTCCCCCTGCTTCCAGTCTTTATGCTAAGCTAAGCTAACGTCTCCTGGCTCCAGGTTCATATTTAGTGGACGGATGAGAGTGGTATCGATCTGCTGCTTTAAATTAGTCATTCGTTATTACACGAATAGTGTTAGCATAAGCGATGTTAACGTTACCATAGCATTACTTTCTGTCATCTGTGGTCACTTGACAATTTGTTTTCCAGGTTTAATGACTGTAGTCAAGACAAAAAGATATAGGGTTTTGATTTACTGAACCTCTCTCATTACATCTAAGAAAGTCCTGCTTTACTGTCAGAAGAAAAGAAACCCAAACGTAACGCTAATCAAACATCCTTGACATTATTATTATGTGCAGTACAAAAATGTGTGAAGAGGAGCTTACTGCTGAGATTGTTGAGCAAACAGTGAGCCAGCTAAAGAAATGAAGGGCATTAAACCCACTCAGGTTTCTTCAGAGCATCTAAGAGATTGACAGACGAGAGAGCAAGTCCAGCAACATCATATATAGTATGCACTCTTTGTACATATACACTGTACAAAAGGATGATTGCAAAACCATGATATCCATCACCTAAAAATAATAATAACACTTACAAATTGAATCCAGGAAAACAAGTTTATTTGAGTTTATTGGATAACACATTCAAAACCTGGTCCCCTATATTTTAGATATTCTGTGCCATGCAACTGCTACTATGATGTAATATATGGCAATGTGCCATAGATAGATCTTTAGCTACCCTAAAAAATAAACACTATATATCAAAATTGTACCAAATAATTAAGTAAAGTGAATGTACTTTTCATCCACACCCACAGGATACAATACAATGCACCTTCAGGAAGATTAAATTGTCTTTGATTAGGCAGTAAAAGCAGCAGTGAGTCAGAGTGTGAATCACTCTCCGTTCAGCAGTAACCTTGTATTAAAAAATGCCATAATACACAAAGTGCCTCCTCTTCTCCTGTGTGTTGTCTGGGGTGTTCCCACGTGAGCCCAGAGCTCTCTGTCTGCTGGCGCTCCTCTCTCTGATGCCATCAGGGGCCGCAGCACCAATCCCGGTCACTGCGGAGAGTAACACACTGCCACGGCACACACACGCAGGGAGGAACACACCCGCAACAGAACACACACGCAGCGAGCGACGCAATACGCCGGCATGAGCAGTGCTCAAACATGGGTGTGGAGGGCACCTGAGCCATCTGTCTCTGTAACGTCTGTTTGAAAGTACGCTTGTATGCACACACAAACATGCTTTAACATAGATACATGCACACCTATACGGTTTAATGCAATTACAAGTGTCCATATATATGCAAATTCATGCATGAAGCACATCATTCCACACATACCTATATACTGTGTGACATTTTTAGGAGCACACACACCTCACATGTATAAGCATGTACTCACTGACAATTTATGATATACAGTTAAATCAACAACACCAAAAATAAAGCACATAATGAGGAGTTGGTGGTGGTGGATGCTGCAGACAACTGTGTTGGCATTATCGGAAGGGTAATAGTGAATCAGGTTACATTGGCCTGCATGAATATGATTGGATGTTACTAGTCAGCTGATAGCCACACAGCTGTGAATTAACCAATAGGCTTATTCGAGATGAAGTGCACCTCGCCTGGAAAGTGGACGAGATCAGGCGGCAGATCTCGTCCACTTTCAGCAGCCTTCAAAGAATATACAGGAAGTCCCAGAAGTAGTTACATCCTGTTAGATCCACCTGTAGGCTACCTGTAGTTTGCAGATCACATTTGGATAGTTATGGCTGAAATAACCTTTATTATTATTCATATCAACCACACAAGATATGTTTGTTAACAGATTAAACCTTCATTGCGCAACATGAGACTAATAGCCTACAATCTAGCGTTAAATATTACAATTACACAGAAAATTAGGATTTTATACAAAACATTGGTGTTTGTGGTCAAAACTAAGTGATCGATTCTGCGCTGCTGGCTCATCTCGAACAAGCCTAAAGATTGAGGAGCATGAAATAAACAGTTGATACCAATCAGTTAAAGGATAAGGCCGGCAATAAAGAAATTATGTTTATATATTACTATTTCGTTTTCCTGATTATTGTATGATCAAAAATACAGAAAATAGAGTGAGAGAACTTACTTTTGTTCTTCCCACAGCCTTCAGGAGACTCAAATGAAGCTTATTCCTGTTGATCAGGTGACTTGTGGAATGTCCCAAATTTTTTGAGGGGGTACAGTTTTACATGATGTATCTTCAAATTGTAATTAGGACAAAGTGCAGGACACTTTGCTTGATAATATAATATATTGTACAGATACTTTTCATGCATATTTATGTATGTAATGCCCTGGGGATGGAAAAGGCACCGATATGGCGGAATGGCCCGTTTTGAGAGGAAAATTTCCACTTTGATTATGTTCCCTGGCATTTTTTTTTTCTAGTGTAGGAAACGCTACATTTATGTCCTGCACTAAAGTCATACAAAGTACCGGACTTTGACACCAGAGAACGGGGTTTGCATCCCGAGTCCGGTGTTAGGTGAGATTTAGGCAACTAAAAATAAAAAGTGTAGTTTTAGTTGTGAATACAGTAAACACATCGTGACTCGTGCTTCAAGTCACTTTTGACTTTTTCAACATTTAACCAACCACTATCTTTCTCTAACCTTATCTAAGTGCTGTGTGTGCCTAAACAGAACTTTAGAAAAGATTTATCGTGCTTTAGTTGCTACAAATAGACATTACATTGCAAAACTGGATACTGTAAAAACAAATTAATGACATAAATTCACTACTGTATCAACATTTTGTGACTTGGCAATTAAGGTTTCCTCATTATGTTGATAGAAAACATAATCCAGATGACATTATGTTTCTTTCATAACGCATTTGCTGTTGCAAATTAGTTGTTTAAATCATTTCTAGAAGGCAGGGTTGATATTTATGACCCATTTTTGAAGACTTATGTCCTCAGACCCACAGACAGGGTGGGAAAGTCAGAAAGTGTTGATAGATGGACTAATGCATTGTTGGTTTTGGTCTTTTCATGGGATTTGTAGACAATAAGAATAATATATAATATCCCCAGCCTTATCCTTTAATGCAAGTGCAAATTTAGTGCTCTGCCTCAACTTACGCTGGTATGCTCTAAATGTGCACACACATAACCTGTTTATTTTTTACTCATGTCAAGTCTATACCCATTTCCATGACCTGCACTGACGTAAATAATCAGAGGAACAAGAGAAGTAGGAGTACTTCAGATCTTCCATTACTGAAATTATTACTCTGCCAAATGACAAAGCCCAGAGGCCTAGTTAGGATGTCTAATGTCCTCGCATCATTTCTCTTCAGTGGACTCAGGGCTGTCATAAATGCAGCTAATTAAATCAATTTAAATCTGCTCTGTGGCAACATCGTGCAGTAGGCGTTGTTAGACTATACTTCCTATCCAACCCTCTCGTACATCCTGATTGGAAAAAAAAAAAAATAAGAGCGAGGTCTTTGATTGCTCGCTTGGCTGTTTGATTGTAGGTCAAGTGCTGGGCGTTTGGCTGTGTCTGAGCTTGATTAGGGTTTTCTTATTCAAAGTCAGACCTTTTCATGAAGAGATTTAAGACTCAAGGGGGAACTGACATCATGTGAAATTGGAGCCGGAGTTGCTGTGGTCAAATTTGGCAGTTTATGCTTCCCCTCTCATCTCAGTTGCTGTTGGAAAATTTCTGAATATTACACATCCCAAAGAGGAAAAACATTTTCTCCCCACAGAGTCTGACAGGATGACAAGCTGGTCAGGACCACGCAAAACTTTAAATTATTTCCTCAGCTAGGCGTCTTTGATACCTCAATGTGGGGTGGGCAGACGCATTACCCAATGACTGACACAGACCAAAACAAGTCTTTCCTTTCAGCTGTCTCTCTCTATCTGCCTCTCTGTGCTGCTCTAACTCACTATCTCCCTGTCACTCTGTTCATGTGCAACAAAGACGCACATGGACATAAACACGCACATGCACATACATCAAGACAA
This sequence comes from Macquaria australasica, assembly GCA_005408345.1. Taxonomy (NCBI): domain Eukaryota; kingdom Metazoa; phylum Chordata; class Actinopteri; order Centrarchiformes; family Percichthyidae; genus Macquaria; species Macquaria australasica. The sequence continues at coordinate 157,018 of SEMN01000694.1, forward strand.
ACATTCATGTACAATACAGTGACACACCCACACTAACACACATACACACACTGTGCTGCAGATGAGAACAGAAGAAGTGCGCTTTGAATTATTGAGCCAAGCTGATAAAAATAGCCGTTCAAAAGAGGCCCTATTAAATATTCAGAGCCGTATCTTAAGCAATTCATGGCAGATAGTGGAGAGCAGTTTCTGTGCATCATTCTGCTCGCTGATTACAGAGCTGGGAGGCTTGAATGAGAAACTCCCCCAGGAGGAATACGATTTACATTACAAATTATGTTTCTTTTGGCCCAAAATGAGAAACTGATACTACACGAATACTCTTACGCACCACTGACCAAAACAAGTTTTAAGTTGGTTGTTTCTGTGGCTGCATGATATAAGGAATGTTAATGAATAAACAAAACTGCCAGTGGGTTTTGAGATGTTTTCATGCTTTGATATCATGCGTTCTGATTACACCAACATCTGCATAAATATGAGTTGGAAAAGTTTTATTGTTTCGAGAGATATCTGGGATTTTTTTTTAAGCCCCTAAAAACTTTGTATTTCGATATATAAAGAGGTATACTTCTCCATAACCAAAGTGTACTGTACTAATAGCATATAAAGTGTGTAAAATGTTTGATCAAGTGTATTTTCCAAATATGTGAGTATACTTACAGTATATTTCTTGTAACCATGTTGAAGTACCTTTTTATTTCATGAAGTTATCAATATGATGTAAAACTATTTTATAGTGGACTATGCTATACTATAAGTATATTCACGTAGCAATTTAACTCAAGTTGTACATTAGTATATTTATTAAATGTGCACTATTTTGGAATACATTGCTAATTGTGCTAAGTGAGTGTAATAATGTTTGTATTAAGGTAAAGTTTAATTTAAGCACTAATTATGTGTATTATATGTAATATCACAGAATATTTCTAGCGAGTATAATTTAATTTGCATTTAACTTAAGCTGTATTTTATTATGCCTGTAATTAGTGTCATCCTGCCTGTACTAATGTAAAGTTAATTTAAGTACTACTTTTTAAAAGTACATTCTTAATTTGTGAATTATATGTATTTTTACAACATTCTAATTGATACTACAATTAAATTTGCATTTAACTTTAGATGTATTTTAGCATACTTATTAAAACTGTACTATTTTGGTAAGCAGAAGTGTGCAAAAATCCACAAAAAATATAACGTTATTATATTTAAGTACTACCTGCCCAGCACCAAATAGCAGACAGACAACTAGTTGGTGAACATGGTGGAGCATTTAGCAGCTAAAGGGCCAGACATTTTTCTTTAAAAATTGGATTTACATTTGCCAGGTGGCCAGAAACACTCCAAATGAACGATAATGCTGCTTGGAGACTGTTGGATATGTAAATGTAAATAGTCAACTGTTTGCTAACACGTTTGGCACATCCACTTAATAGGTTAGGTCAGTGTTATGTTTACAGCTTGTTTCTGCTGCCCCCAAGTGGCCACAAAATCTGTTACTGCAGCTTTAATACTTAGTTAATCTGCTTCATCAGGACGGTGTGGGTGTGGTTTGATGAGCAAGGGGGATAAAAAGGGGGTGAAACGTCATGTTTGACAACTGTGAGTGTGCTGTGATTGGTTCAGACGGCTGTATGGGCGGGAACTCAGTCACTACTGCACAGACTCTGGCTCCAAATGACATCACCAGTGCAAGATGGCAGCTCCCGTATCCGGGGCATTTTGGCTTCATTTTTGTACAGTGGGAGGAAGAGGAGACGCGTCGTCCATCTTTATATACAGTCTATGCATCAGACTTTGATGTCAAATGTTGCTAAATCCTGATTGGTGCACAGAAATACATGACATTGTCTTTTTCCATTTCAGCCCCGCCCACTTCAAACCAGTGAGAAAAACTCGGACGAAACAAAAAATACAGAAATCTGTCAGGTAAAATAACCGAAGGTGTTCTCACTTTGGCAAAAAATGTTGCATTCATGTAGGACCCCATTTCTCACTGGAAGAAGTTGGTTGAGAAAATGTGTTTTCAGGGCCTTTAAAATAAAACTTGACCTTTTCTTTTCTTTTTTAATTTAAGTTTTGCACATATTAGAGACACAGGTGAAGTCGCTACTCCTACCCTACCCCTTCCCTTGTTCCCTTACCATCCTCTCCCTCCCACTTTCCCACCCTCCAAACCATTAGTGACTTATTTTGACAGAGACGGTAATAGACAGACAGATGTATGAACAGAGAGCTAGACTAACAGACAAACAGGTGAACAGTCAGGCAGATTGAGCTAAAGATGGACAGAGTCGGGGAAGGTAAATAAGGAAGAGATGGGGAAAAACAGTGGTTGTAGTGAAGAATAAATAAATAAAAAGAAGAAAAATGCTGTAGAAAAGTAATTGAAATAATAAAAAATAATGATAATAGCAACAATAATTACAAAGAAATAAAGAAAATAAATAACAACAAAAGTAATGATGGTGATATTAAATGAATAAAGAAAAAGCTTTCCCTTTTCAACAGATTGGATTTCTGATAGAGCAGATAGAAATTCAAGGTAATGATGGTACTTTGAACAGGACATAAACAGACAAATAGATCAGATTCTCTCCATTCAAACATACAAAATGATGCCATTCCCTGCTCTGTAGAGGTAAATGCAGTCATTACATGCACGCAGCTACAGTATATCACAGTAAACTACAGCATGGGCTTGAAAGCCAAGAGTAAATTATGATATTCTACTCAAACACATGCTGAAGTCAGGGTTGTTCACACTGCTGGAGGGCTAAGGTTCTGACCTGATTATGTAGCTACGGCTTAAGACTGCGTACAGTAAGTTTGACATGTACAGTAGCATAGGCCCTAAACCTAAAATGATTCACTCCCACCATATGAGAGGATTGTGTTAGGAGAAGCTCACCTAATTAGATTTATTGACAATCAACCAATATATACTCAAACTTGTAAGGACGTCACCTGCTTTGCACGACATTAGCGTGAACAAAATGACTAATATCTCGGAATGTCAGATCAATTATATCAATGCCCTTTACCCCTTGGTCCCTTTAGAAATGTCACACTGGGACCTGGCCTACAGCTGACAACTCTGACCCTAAAGAAAGGCGAAGTTTGAACTCATGAAGAGCGAGTGCAACAGGCAGCAACTGCTGAAGACGGCTGTGTTCTGCTGCAAAGATACTGTAGCAGCCATTCTGCACTACAATCATTTGGGCTTTGGTATAGGTTGGCACTACTAAATAAACCACATATCAGGTGCATACGTAGATGATCCTAAGGTCAAAACATATTCAAAATTAGCATTAGGAGGATACGTCATTGATTAGAGTATTATTAATGCAGGGTGCAGAGTGCCCACAGAGATGAGGACTTTTCATTACTTAAGCATTAACCTTCAATTTGACCTCAACAACCAAACTCATAATGGCGCCCTTTCATGAGGGCATTGCTCTCTCAGTGCTATTGTTCATTTTGCCACAATATCAAGAAAACAAATCCAGGTATCTGTTTGCATTTGAAGGGAATAATGAGTAAGATAAAACAAGGCTCTCTTGCTTCAGGGCGCCAGCAGCCACAGCACAAAGGAAACTGCTGCACCTTCTTTGAACTAGCAACACCCACGGCTTCACCGACGCGTCACATAAACACAGTAACAACAGCGCTAACTCTGTTAGACAGAATCACACTGCGGAATACGAACGTCTGCACTTCTCCATGGACAATATACAAGTTGCCTTAGAGAAGTCATAAACACCAGGGTGATTCTCGAAGATGTGGCTCTGTACAATCTGTAAATTCAGAATCTTAACACACAGATGAGTCACTGCAGAGATTTTTTTTTCTGCGCATAATTACTGAACTACCGCAGTGTTTCTGCTTCATCTCATATTATCAGGAAAACATCAGGTTTTGAAAGGAGGTATGGTGCAGCAAGCATGACAATACCACTAGCCCCTGCTTCAATTAATAAGTCTATTTACAAATACAACCTGATTGCCTACCCTATATCCAGCATATGGAATGTAGGCCATATATATACGTATAATATAAAAATATAACCTCTCAAATAATAACTTTTTTTTCAGATATCTTCAAATGAAAGATCATGTACAAGAACATTTAACAGCCTTTGAGACTGAAACAAGATGAGTAACAGATGGCTGTCTTAATACAACACCTACCGTATGTGCCCGTATTCCTCATCACATATAGGAGGAAGGGCCTCAACAAACTCCACTTATCTAAAGTAAAATTACACTAAATCTATCGGGATGTTTCGCCCATATATGATAGATACCAGTCCTCAGACGCAACTTCCAGTCACAGTTTTAACATTTTAAATGTAAAACTTTTGGTTTAGCATTTTCGTCATGACCGGATCTTTTACTTATTATCCTGAATCAATATTGAAGCTTACTTTAGCTCAGAAACTATTGTTTTGTTTCGCGTTATATTCACATATTGAAAGAAAACTACATTTCTAGCCATAAAAATGTGGCTGGTTGACATAATTACAACCCTCCATTCAGAGAAGAATTTGGCAAGAACCTTGAAATTAGAAGACAATCTACATTGTCCTCCTTTTTTAACATTTCAGAGTCTCATACAGATATGAGTGAAAGATATATACATGGAACATGGGTAAATTAGGGTGACAGGGTGGGATTATCTAGCGTCTTTGTTGCCTTCCAGGTACATTTATTAGTCATTCTACAACACAGGGCTGCACAATGAAATTAAAGCCGTAGCCCCCTTCACGCTACACACACTTTTCCCCTTATTTCCCTTATTTTGTTGTTATTACTGTTCCTATGTTGTTGTTTTTTAACCTACTGATCAGAAATGACAAGTAAATTACAGTTATTTGTATGTGATAAGTTGCTCAATGAAAATATGTTTAAGCTAAAACTAATTTTGCTTTGCTGCATTATTGCCTCAACAGCTGTGTTCAACCATGACGCAGGATAGATGCAAGATGAATGCAATAGGGAGAATTATTATGCAATTGCTACTTAACCTTATACAGGACAGTATACTGTACGTGCAACTCATTCTGCATTTATAGCATGTAAATGTAGCTTCTGTGGTCAAGAGAATAAGGCCAGTTTATGCTAATAGCACTTTTACTGCTACCCCTAATACTCCTACTACCACCTCTAAACCCACTATTACTGATAATAGCATTATTCATAATACAACAACCAATGCAGTATATTATTACAGGGGAAAAAGTGAATATAAAAATAAAATAAAAAGTGAAATACACATCATCAGGTCATTAGTCTTTAATAAATACTGTTGTAAACAAGTCTATTCATCTGTAGGTGGACAAATTGTATTTAAATGAATGAGTGATTTCATTAGCGACTGTCTTTGCATCATCCACAGGAACCTGACACGCCTCACACGTGTGATGTACGTACCACCTCCATGTACGTACCACGTCCTCACAGCGGGTAGAAATGTTCCTACATATTCTCTGCAATATTCTGACCAACTTGGAAAACACTAGCATGGAGGGGAGGGGAGGGGCGGAGAGAGAGTGAGAAATGTGGGAAGGCTGCATGAAGAGAGATGTGTGTATGTAAGATAGTAGGACAAAGACAGATGATGGGGTATAAAAGAAGAAAAGGAGTGTTGTGGGACACATAGAAATAAAAAAAACAAGGGGGCTATGATGAGATGTTGGTGGGAGAAAAGGTCTGGGGTAGCATGGCAATAGGAGGAAGAGAAGGAAGGAGGTGCAGGGGGAAAGGGAGGGGAGGGGAGATGAAGGTCGCAGGGAGAGCGGTGTAATAAGAGAGTGGAGGGAGCACTAGAGGGAGCGAGGGATGGATAAGGAGTGAGAGAGAGAGAAAAACAGGCTGGAACAGACGAAGGGGTGAGAGACAGGAGAGAGAAACCATGTGAAAGGTACATAAACTAAGAGAAGAAAAAGACAAAGAGGGGATGATTCAAGAGAAAGGAAGAAATAAGTAGAGTGAATGAGGGAGGGACAGACAAGAGGAGAGACTGTGTTTGTGTGTGTTGCAGAGGAAAGAGGGAGAGAGAAGCAGGGAGAGCGAGGGGGGAAGCCCGGCAGATCTTGTCCAGAGGGGAAATTGCATTGCTAAGGATTTATTGCTTCAAGTGTAATTGGGTTCAACCAGCGCCAGGAGAGAAAATCCATTGAAGTCTCCTCTCCAGTGCATTGGAAAGCAGGTTGTTGATCTGCCACGGCTCCCACATCCCTGCTGCTGCAGAGCGAGGCATTACCGCACGATGAAGCAGCCCGATCATCTCCCCTGAAATAAACACACCTAAATAGCACAATAGCGGGGGGTGCGCTAATAAAGAAGCCCCATAATTTTATATACTTAGCAGCTCAGTTCGCCTTCCTACTCAGTTGACTCTGAGCTGCTTTGTCTCTGATGGTGGTTTGATTCCACTGAGTGCATTCTGGTATTATGGGCTGTAATATTAGCTCCATTGTTGAAGCATATTGTTTCCCAGGATAGACGAATCCGGGTTGTAGGTGGAAGAAGACGAGCTGCCATTACTGCGGTGGCACCTCGTTTGGTAACCTGCATGTAACACTGTAATGTATTTAAAGGATTTCCCTTTTTAAGTGCTTTTGCAAAGAAATCTGTCCAGCAGATCTTGTAGAACTGGCAAATGCCATAAAAAACTTTTCAACAAAATTTAGTCCACTTTTAACAGACGGCTAGACCCTCCTTTCTGTTCTGTGCTGTCATGAGCTGCTCCAGCAACAAACAGAGACTTTGCAACCAAAAAGGGAAAGTAAAAGACACAAGCCTCTGCTCCATGAAAATCTATTTTGCTTTCGTAAAGGTGTGTTCAGATGCAAATTAGTCTGGAGCCTCTCAGTTCTCTCTGGATGCAACTGGATAGACCTACAACCAATCAGAGCAACGAAACGTGTGACATAGCGCTGAGAGAATCCTGTCAAATGTAACTTCTGTATAAAAAATACACTAAGTGAAATAAAATACCTGTATTTGCCCAGAGTTACTGGGCAAATACAGGTTTTTCTTACTCTATTATAAAGACGTTTGTAACTAACACAAGCATTTTCAGCAAGGTGTGAAAAATATAGTAGGATCCAACTTAATGCTAACAGTAGTCGGCTAACGTAGTCGGCTAACGTGCTGTTAAAGATTAGATTTGTCAATTAAGTAACGGTACGATTACCTTTTTATCCTGAGCAGGAAGGAGTTAAAAAATACTGGAAAATTTGTTTTTTAAATTTCTATATTTTAAGTACATTTAGAAGGCAGTTTGAGTTTAGGCACGCACAATTCACTCAAATCAAACTCTGACACTAACAACACAAGAGAGGTTGGTCCATGTATGTATGTTTTCAGTTTTATTCCAGAGGATATAATATATTAGAATCGATTTAACATAACTGTTAGCTTCTTCAACATATCACCTGCACTTTATCTATCGTCAGCCATGTATTTTTTAGGTAATTTCTTCCACACTTAACACACGACAAGGAAGAATATTTAGCAAGTTTTTTACCTGACTTAAAGTCTTCAGAGAAATTTTTCAAATTTGGTTAAATAAAGGAGAGAGAGAGAAAATAGACTGCTAACGGAAATCTCACTTCTGGGAACCCTAAACCTCATGCCTCGGGACCCTACTCTCTTCCCATTAGTTTGCAGACTTGGGGAGGTCCGCAGTTTGGACCCTCTTGGTTCAGTTCAATTGTGCCACCACAACACATAAATCAGCTGCCAGATTCATCTGTACTGCAATATATCTACCGTACATGCTTTTCCGACAGTATCTCTCCACACCACTCTAATAATAGCATTCTCTGCATAGTATGCAGATGCATTTTACAGTAATGTAAAAGGATTTTCTTTCTCGGAACATTCTACACTATTGTATTGGAAAATAGACTGCATACTATAGCAGAACATTTACCATAAAAATACAGTAATCGATACATGCAAATGATCCATTTCCGTATGGGCAGAGAGAGAGATCTTTCATTTGAATGACAACAGAAGCATGACACAGTCAGTCCAAAAAGGGTTTCCTGGTGCAGCACAGGAGGGGTTTTCTGTATGTGTGTGTGTGTGCTCACCCCACCCGCCACTGCAGTGCGATTCCCCTCTCTCCCCGACATGCAGCAGCATTCACAAACCCACACTGCAGAACAGAGCGGGCCTGGCTCTGCATACTAATCAGGGAGGGAGAGAGACAGACAGCTAGTGAGTGAGCGAGCGAAGAAGACAGAGTGAGGAACAGAGAGAGAGAGAGAGAGAGAGAGAGAGAGAGAGAGAGATGCTGTAACACAGAGAGACAAAGCGCAAGACATGAAAGAGAAGAAGCACCTCTCCCCCTCTCTCCGTCACTCCTCGTTTTCACCTCTGCAGTCAGCTTGTCATCCCGCCTAGCCGAGCAGGTTACAGCTCTGCAGTTCATACAAAGGGATTCTCCTTCCCAGGCTTTCCCTGCTGAGGGAAGAGAGGGAGGAGGAGTGTGGCAGGTGGAGGCAGGTAGCTGCAGACACCTGGCAGTCAGGTGGTGCAGCGGAGGTTTTCGGCTTTGTCTTGGTAATAGTATTGACTGCTTCTAAAAGTGGAAGACGCATTGATTGAAGCTCAGGGAGTGTGTCTGATGTGAAGGGCTGGGGGACTGGTGCTCAGGACACAAAGCATATTCAGAGCAAAGCTGGAATAATAATTTACTTAATTCACTTTATTTGACCATGTGAGAAGAATGCCGTTTCAACTTGGGTGGTATCAAACACCTGAGAAATGCAGGTTTGATATTATTTAAGGAGAACTGCGGTGCAGTGTGAGTGAAACTCGAACTCAACACAAGGTTTTATGGGCAGAAGGAGATGGGTGTTGACATTTGATAGCCAGCAGTTATTCATGCTTGGAAAGCCTAGAACAATGATCAGTCAAGGGTAAACTGCAGTCTGGATTGCAGCAGAGATTTCCTTCATCTGTTTTTGGTATAAAAACCAGAGTAGGTGGACACGCGTCCATCATGCTTAGCTTGAAGAACTGTTTTGACCACTGTTGTCAAAATCTGTAACCTGACAGGATGAAAGGTTACACAGATTGTTTCAGATGAATATCGAACTTGAGAGCCTCGGTTGGCTCCTGCCAGGGTCCATTATTTTCTTATATTGGTACATGTTGGAATGCATTACTCTGTTTATACCACGGCAACTTCCAAAAGGAAAAAAGCGTCTTCCCAGTTTGTTTGTCAGTTTGAACTATGTTTAGTTTATTTAACAGCGTTTATCTGGCAACACAGAGGCATTAGTTGGTTACATGTAGTTTAATTGCACATAATTTCTGTTTGATTAATGTCCTTGAACCAGGTAATGTGTCAAGTGGAAATGAAACTACGTACTAGACCAGTTGTTCCCAGCCTGGGTGTCGGGTCCCCCACAGGGAGGCCCCAGGCCAGATCTAAGGGCTCGCAAGATGATTACCAGAATAGGAAAGCAGTAAAACATAATGTACTGTCATTCTGCTCTTTAAGTGACCTGGGCACATTAAGGTGAGTACACTCTTTAATGATACATACAGGAAATGGTTACTTGATTGCTTACAACCACAAGAAAAACAGAAAGTAATCGATCATAGCCTGCACCAAGGCTCCGGGGGAACAACATCATTTTACACAACTTATTATAAATTCATAAGGAGTGACCTTGGCACCGACCAATTGTCAGCAGCATAAATTTAAGCACCTTCAACATCACTAAATATCTAGCCACTATCCTGACATCTCTAGTTGGCAAAACCATGTGACAAAATGGAAGTTGTGATGATTCTGTCTACAAAATCTAGGGAATCAAAATAGGAACAGATGAGACTGTGTCATACTTTGCCACCTCACTTTTATGGTGTTTCCCAGACCAAATAAGCACTGCGGAAACAGTTACACCAGGACTAAACTCTAACCAGTAGACCACAGCTGAAGCCAGACCAAACTTTCTACAGGTAAAATCCTAGTTGCAAGTCAGGATCACCAGTGTCCTGATATTAGTACAGTTATAAATGGAGGAAATGGAGAGAAAGGTATTGGGTACATACTCGGGTTAAGCTCCAAGCCACTGGTTCAGATACATAGAGAACATGTGGGTGTAAATCTAAACCTGTGATTTTGATTCTTACTGCAATAAATTACCTTTATTTCCAACAAGATCCTGATTTACACTGGACTTCAGGCTCATCATTATTCATGCTTTGGAGTTGAGGAAAAGTGAAGTGAAATTAACAACAATACTAAGAGTCTACAGTCACACAAGTGGCTCTGTGAGGCAGTGCTTTGAGCTAAATGTTAATGTCAGCATGCTAACATGTTTACCTTGTTCACCACCTTACTGCCGGGCCACGCAGCATATTCTACAGATATAGACATTGAAACTGTAGTGAAAGGTGTACTTTTGCTGGTTTGATGTCAATATGACTATCAACAGATCATTTTCTCTGTCTGTTTTTGCTGAGAAAAACTGGTGCTAGAGGAAAAGTTGGGGATCACCAAGGTCAGTAGGATTCATCCTCTGGGTATCATTATTGTCTGTACAAAATGTCATGCAATCAATCCAATAGCTGTTATGATAGTTCAGTCTGGACTAAATATCCAATAGTTCTATAAAGTGGTTCTGCTCATAGATTGGCAACATTGCCAACAACGGTCGATTACACCAAGAGACATTAAAGTAATAGCCATCACGGTATAAACTTTAAGGTCAAAACTGGGAAGACTGACAAATGTATATTGACTCATGTTATATATCATCATATCACCCAACCCCATGTAGCCCTACATTTACAACACTTCTTACCAAAATAACTCTTGACTCTGTTTGATGATATATATACCACAATAACATCTGAGGAGGGATCTTTTCCTTTACTTGCCAGTTTTATTTAAAGCTAGGAGTTTGGCTCTGGGTCCATACTGAGGTTGTCACTGAAGGTAAGATGATGGGACAGCCTATCTGAACACATAGCCATCACTGACAGACATGTCACTACAGACGTGTTTTCTGCACTGCTGCTGCACTCTCTCCCCACTCTCAGGAAGACTTCTTTGTAAAATGCTGGACCATTAATATTGGTTGCATGCAGAGTGGGGACACATCTGCTGTGGTTTCCTAGTGGAAACAGGGGTGTAACTAAAGCATTATCTCCTTCCTTGCTTGTCACCCTTCCCTTGGAGATGGAAACTGGGTGTGGTGCAGCACAGACCAACCATGCATGGTGTATCATCCTTTGCCTATCATGCGCCTGCCCTTGGAATAAGGCGATAAATCTGTGGGGATCCTCTCTGATAGCAGATAACACTGTCACGTTAGACGGCAAGGGAGAAAATGAGGCGAGATAAAAACGCTGTGTTCCAATTCATTTGCCCTGTCGGCCAAAACTGCACACTGGATAATTCGACGAAGCACGGCTCAAATGGGGGGCGGGGGGCGCATGATTTAAACTGCCTCTGCGCTGAGATCATTCTGTCGTTTTAGCTGTAAAAATGGTCATCCTCACTTAGCATCAGAAGGGTGAATCATTGTCACAGCAAAGATTCTGGGAAACCACCATCTGAGCAGATGATAAGTGTGCTGTTACTGCTTCTGCTGGTGCTATTATAGCGTTTAAAATTGCCTTCGAGTTACTCGGGAGAAAAAGGTTAATTTGTGCTATTGATTGACTTGCCAAGAACAGTGATTCAAATCATTACTTTAGACTTTGTGAGCTCCATCCTCAAGTATCCAAAGCAATTCTGCAGTCCACTGTGTGCAGTGAATTTTATATTTTGTTCTTTTATTTGAAACCAGGCCTCAAAAAAGTAAAAAAATAAACAAAACGCTGCAAACACAGTAGCTTGATGGAAAGGCAAGCCATTCTGTATATTCAGGGTGCAGGAAGATGTTAAAACACAAGCGGCAAAATTACTCCAAAACAGACAAATCAAAACATAAGCTTAATTATGTATTTGTCTTGATGCAAATGTGCTGAGGCCCCTCCACGTCCCATCAGCGCAGGCAGCAAACCACAACAGAGAAGCAAACAAAATCCAACGCTTCCAACCACTGATTGCACGTCAGCCCCTGTCAAGCTAAACTCAAGGCAATCAGCGGCGTCTGTCTCATTTTGCTAAGCAGCCTGTGTGCATGAGTGCATGTGGGGGTGTGCAGAAAGAAAAGAACAACAGAGGGAACAGAGACAGAGAATTGCAATTATCTGTTTTTATATAATACAGTAACAGCTGCCACTGTTTAGAGCGAGGGAATGTCGTTTGTTTTAAGCAGAAATAATGATGCCCCAAGGTCTTTGACTTCCATCTTGAGTGTTACGCAACTCCAACTCTGACTGGGATTGGGAGACATTTGATTCACAGAGCCCTGGATTACATAATTCAAGGGCAGAATGGAGACTTTCATGTATTTTTCAGAGAATATCCATTATTTACTAAAGGAAGTTCTCTTCCCCTCTTTCTCTCATTCTGCTTTTTTTGGGAGTTAATGAGGGGAACATCTTCTCAGAGAAAGTGAACAGAATTTCCCCATGGCATTACAGGAATGATATTCTCACAACATTATTTGTCTTGAAAGACTATTGTGTGTGAAGGCAAATAACGGCTGTTGTCAGAGCTCCTGTCAGAAGATCATACTTTCTCCCTCTGCAAGCAGCTAATCAACAGTGCAAACTCGCTCTGATGAAAAAACTCAGGAAACGGCGAGGTCACCGCTACAAAGCAGCAGCGTTCGCATATGTGTACAAGAGAAATCTATTTTTTTCGACTGCTTCTTCTTTGTTTTTGTAGTTTCACGCTTGAGTTCAAACACACTGAGGGAGCAGCCAGGCTCCCGAGGGGCCGACACCGTTGAATTAAATTCAGAGCCATGAAAGAGTGAAGGGGACAAGACACTGAAAAATGCCTGTGAGGGAGGAAGTAGTTTACCACTTACAAAGTCAGAGATTACAGTGAGGAAAAGCATCTGTGAACTGCAACAAATGGGTATGCACTGCACACTGTGTGTTAATATCCAAAAAATCTGTTCCAGGATGCAAATACTTGAAGCTGTTTATGTCGTCCTTTAAATGCAAATGTGACCCAGCAATGTAAGTCAGAGAAACACGCTTCCCCAACACAGAGGGATTATACGAAGGAGGCAAGACTAGAAACAAGTACAGTAGAAGAAGCATTTGTCTTTAAATCAGACAACCGATAGATTCAATTCCAGAGTCATATGAAGTAGATTTCAAGAGAGTTCTCATCATCAGCCTTGTTCCTAGTCAATGCAGGCAGACATTTTAGCATTATATTTAATGTTTATTTGTATAGGGAGAAGTACAAGCAGTAGCATAAACCAATGCCACACACCACAGCATTTAAAGCCTTAGCTAATCTGCAATACCCGTCCCCAGTTAGCAGCTGAAAATCCAGATATTTTTCTTAGGAGCTGGTGGATACCAAAACAGGGCTTAAAGCAAGACTTTTAATGAACAGCAACCACTTTGTCCCCAAGTGGCCAATTTGATGCTAAAGTGTAATGATAAAGGAGCAGAAGTATTGAATGGAACAAGGATGCATTTTATTGCTTAAGAATGAAACTTTTCATTTGTAAGAGGAAGAATTTTGTCTTTTTTCTTTCAAAAGTGACATAGTCTCAGCTGTTAGAAACACAACTCCAAACGAATGCTTTGTGAGACCTGTCTGCTGTTTGCTAACACGCTAGCCATACCAACTTTACAAGACTATAATACGTTGAATATGTGTGTCAAAAAAACTGAAATGCCTTTCCCAAACCAAATAGTGTTATTCCATAGGCCTGAAAAATCTAAGTCTGACTGCAGTATAATAAAGGTTGTTTCACTTGCATAACCCTAACTGGTAGCTATTGTCACATAATGGTAGAAGTAGATAATGTTGATGTTGTTGTTGAGTTTGTGCTAATTTCACAAAATGTTATTTTATATATTATCTTTCCAGTCTTAAATTTGAGTAGGTGGTTACTGCAGCTGGGGAATGTTTGGAGTGGAAGAGTTAAACTCTCAAGATTTCTCTTCTTTCACACATCCTGTTCATGGGAGCATTATCTTGAGTGTGGACTGTTCTTCACATGTAATTGTGTCAAGCACCGTGCTTTATTAAACTTTTTACACACCCTGAGCCTCCCATCAGCCTCTCACTCAATTCAATTCAATTCATTTCAAAGAGGCTTTATTTCCATGGCCATATTGAAACACAGTATTGCCAGAGTACATTGTACAAGGTAGTATAAACAGGGAAAAGTACAGTTTTTAAGATGCATGCTCTCCATCTCCCTCTGCCTCCCTATGTAAGTTTTCTTACCTCATTTACTTCATCACTATTTGTCTCCCTTTGTCTCTTTTGGCGTCTCTTTTCTGTTCTTTCTCTCATCTGTCTGTCTTTCCGTCCCCCTCTATATTTCCAAAGTATGCATAGGAGGCTTGAAATTCACAGCATCATTACCAGCAGCCAGTGAACTGAGCAGCAACACCACCAAGATGATAAAACGGGAGGAGAGGAGAGCCCTGTAGCAGCACACAGTGGAGCTGTCTGTGATGGATGGAATAAAGATGAGGGTTGTTAGCCTCATATGGAAAATCAGCATTGGGCCATATTCAGACCAAATCATGCGCTGCGGAGAAAACGCCAGTCCTCCCATTCATTTGAACGGGGGTAGTGCGTTTAGGCTGCGGCGGTGGGGACCAAAACAAATGCAGTGGCCTGTGGCGAAAAGTTAAAGCAGAATCAACTTTTGGAGAAACGCAACCAACGGCACGCTGCGGTGGCCAATCACCCCGGCGATCAGACCGGAAGACACCCAGAAGAAGAAGAACTTTGTTTATCTGTAGCATTGTAGCATTCCGCTGTTTACCGAGCAACTGTAAAGATGGAAGAGAGACTGATCGATGCCGCCGTGATGACTGTACATCAGCTGTTCAACCCTGCCACGAGGGAGTACAAAGACGTTAATCGCAATGCAGTCGTTAGGTGTTGTAGGTGTTGTAGGTGTTGCTCTTCAAATTGGGATTACTGCAATCAGAATGGCCATGTAGTGACACTCCCACACCGCCACACAACCCTGCGCTAATCGCCGCAGCGCCTGATTTGGTCTGAATACAGCCTTAGCCATGCTTGTTCAGGGCTGTATTGAGAGAGCATGTATGACTGCTGACAAAATACTAAACTGAGGACATGCTATGTTGTTAAAGGTGTTGCCAGAAAGTGCTTCCATTTCTGTCCTTTTTACAGGTTTTTTGAAGGTTAGGACATGATAGAGCCTGCTAAAATTAGCATTAAACCCCCATACACATCAAGGGGGGTTCTGTAATCTGACAACTTCATTGTAATCCTCAAGGCGGGGGCAGCAATTGAGTGAGGCTGCCATGGTTCAGTATCCACTGACAACTAGCAGTGAAAAGAAAGAGCTTTAAGGGAGGGTGGTAAATTCATTTTAATGACACATATAAAGCCTGCCTGGATATTTTATTGGACTGATGAATCTTGGAACTATTCACAGTGCCAGAGGAAGTGAACAGAGTCGGTTTTTGTGGTGATCATTCAACACTGGCTTCACTAATCTTGAATACTGAGGTTTCTAATATTTGTGTGCTCGCTGCTTAAAATTTTGAGTTTAGTTTAGACTGAAATACTGAAAGGAGTTGAGGTGGCAGTTGAAATATAATTACGGAAAGAAGATGGAATGGCAGTTAAAATGGACAGACTAAAAGAAGTTGAAGTTTTAGTTTAAGTGTAAGCATTGAATTAGGTTGATGTATCAATTTGAATACAAATGCTGTGTGAAAATGTCAGTTGAAGTGTAAGTAAAATATTAAGCTGGAAGTATCCGTTGAAGACAAGGTCCTGAAAGAAATTAATGCCAATTCAAGTGTATAAACTGAAAAAAGATGTCAGTTGTCAGTGTCAGCTGAAGCATAAACACCGAAAGCTGTCATGGGAGTTAGAAGATTGTTTTTTTTTGAAAGGGAAAGCAGATTCATTCTCAGTTGAAGGATAAGAGATGAAAGCAGTACAACTGTCATTTGAAGAATAAGAGAGGTAAGCAGTTGAAATGCCAGTTGAAGAGTTAGATACAGTGCGAAAGCAGCTGAAATGTCAATGGAAGAGTAAGATATGTAAGCAGTTTAAATATAAGTTGAAGAGAAAAGCGGCTGAAGTCTAAAGAAACATATTATTGAGTTGCATTATGGGAAATGTAGGATCCAGCTTGTCTGGAGTTTTGATCCATACTGGGGCCTGAAAGTCAGGATATCGTCGTCTCTGCTGCATCGATTTTGACCATTCTTTTTTTAAAGTGTCTGTTGTGAGTATCCCAACGTCATGGATGTGCTGTACTAAATCACTTGAGTACCCCTTTAAATACTGAGGTTTCTACAGGCTACAGGATGAATGCACATTTTGGATTACCAAAAGGTCTAAAAGTTTGAATGATACCTTGAACACTGAATGTATCGCATGCCAAAGTGGGAAAAGCACCTGCAACTGACGTTTTTTTTCTTTCTTTTTAGCTTCATATCTTTGTTCTTTCTATCAAATAGACTTTAACTGCAGAACATTTAATAGCGCTAATATGCAGAACCAATTCACTAAGGGGACACATGATATTAGCAACAGGGAATTTTCTGCCTGCAGAATGAAAACCCAAAAGGTGCAAAAGTGAGGATTTAATGTAATTCTATAATGTATATTAAAGATTTATCTAGTCTTATAACTTCAGTATAATTTCTTCCTGCCCTCACATTTTTTATGGTCCGGCTTCATTAGCAAGTGCATGAATCAGAATAAGACACTCATTATCTACAATCTGTAGTTCCTATGGTACACAGAACAATAGAGGGTACAGAGGGTCAATTCTTTGATGTAAATTTCATTGCCACACAGAAATTGTGGGTCATTAGTGTCACACCATTTGCATCTCTACAATATTCTGCTGCTACTTGTTGGTTTATATCCATTATAACATGTGTGCGGTAAGTAGATAAATTCCCTATTCAGATAAAGTTAAGGGCTTAGGTTTTAACATCATTAAAGGCTTCTAATTATGGCATAAATCAAAGCACACTCTGTTGTTGGACAGAGCGAGAATGATGAAGGCAGGAGTGAGTGCCGCAGTGTGTTAGTCCCGACTCTCTGAGACTCTCTGGCCCTGCCAGACATCTCCACTGAGCCATACAGACAGCAGCATCCTTCACAGGCTCTGTGTCCCTCTTTCCACTCATCCCTCTGTTTCTGATCTCCTGTTTCTTTTTCCCTCTCTGTCATTTATCCCTTTTATTTGAATATTATGTGTTACATCCCTACTCCCCATCTCATCCTTTGTGTCTTTCTCTCTGTCTACCATATACTTTTTCATAATCTTCTTCCCTTCTCTTCTCTTGTTTCTTGTTTACTTCACCTCCTTTTCAGTCTTTCCTCCCTCCGTCCATCCCTGCCTCTTCTCTCACATGGCTTTGACAGGAGTGTTTCTGAGTTGTTTTTACCATATCTGCTGATCCCTCCCTCACTATGTCTCTCTTTCTTTCTCCCTCTCTCGCTCCGTCCTAACATTTATAAGCAGCACTTGGTCGCTCTTGCTGGCACCCAGTAGTCCCTCGCGCCTCCTCGATAGTCACGCTCTGATGCCTCGGCTGATTGCATAAGAACATGGTGTCAAACGGCCACTCAGTCATCACCAGTGGAGAGGGGTGGGGAAACACCAACACCACTGCCCACAACAAAACAGCATGTTTGTGGGGGGGTTGAGTTTTGCTTGGACGGTTTCCAGTGCTGATTCAACTTTTGATACAGGTTCTGAAATGGTTTACTTGTACAGATAAAGGACATTTTATTATGCAAAACAGTAGATTGTTTTCTGTGTGATATAGTCACCTTCTCTTCAATACATAATCCAACCATCTTGAAATTAAGTCATAAGTAAAAACAGTTCTAAGTTTTATCATTAGAACCCAATATTTTTAAAGCTGCATTAATTGATTTTTGGCCACTTGGGGGCGGCAAAACATCCTGAAACACAATACATCCTCCACACACAGAGTAATCCAATATTCACTCTGTTTTTATCTCTGTTTTGGTTTGCACTAAAATATTTGCAGGCCAGAAAACCAAAACACTGATGTAAAAAAGGGGGTAAAAAGATCAGTAGAGCTGAGAGGTAATACGAAGTTGGATGACATTTTAGTTTGTCAATAAGAGCGGCCTCTTTCACATTATACATAGTCAATTGATACATTGTTGATATAAAATCAATGACTGGTGCAGCTTTAAAGCAGCTACAATCAATATTTTTATATTAACATTGTATCACATGACTCCTTCACTCTCATCAGTGTCCTTTTTGGCCACAGCAGCTATCTGCTCAACACCAAACAGCAGACAGGCAAAGTTAGCAACTAGTGGAGCATTTATCAGCTAAAGAGACAGATATTTCCCTCAGGAGTTACTTGAGACCAAAACAGAGCTTCAAGGAGAGTGAATATTGGATTTACATTCGTCAGGTGGACAGAAACTTGACTCCAAATGAATGATAATGTTGCTCTGTGTCTGCTTGATGTGTTAATCGTCAACTGTTTGCAATCAGGTTTGCCATATCAACTTAATAAATGATAATGTGTCATTGTTATGTATACAGCTTGTTTCTGCTGCACCCAAGTGGCCAAAAAATAGTTAATGCAGATTTAAGATTTTGGCCATCTCATCTTAAAATCAATGTCAGTGGCAAAGTTTACATCCAAAATGCCACCTAATGTTGATGTGTGTGCACATATTTGTATTTGTACGTATATGTGTATAGGATTGTGGATGTATATATAGTATTGGTATTACTACAGTATGAGGGATTTGTCTGATCATTTCAGGCTTTAGTTGTGTTTTCTTCACAGTAGCTGCATATGTGTATTTCTTTGTATTATTCTTATTTCATTGGTTCTAAGTTCATTGATGCTGACTTGATGTGCCCAGTCTGAAGTGAGAAATGGGAAGTGATGGGGAAAAAAATAGGCCACAATACCCCTCTGGTAAAAACAACCATCAGCATTTTAGAATTAAAGTTTTTCCAACCAAGCCTCAAGGACTCAAATTGATTCAAGCCAAATTTCTCATTTATTGTTCTGCATTCATTTCTGTATATTATTGTAAATTATAGATCATTATTACAATTTATCATCTGAGAATTATTTGCATTTTTTTGCTCGAGCCAGAACATAATTGCAGGTACACTCAGACAAGACTTGAATATTCAAGCACAGAGTCGAGTTCCAGGGCGAACACACACACACACACACACACACACACAATCTTTTTCAATTTCAGAGCAAGCAACAAATGCTCGTCTACCTACACACTGCCCCCGTTAATGTCTGACACTAATCTGATGACAAAGCCCAGGATGTAGGTGCAATAGCTTGAGAATGCCTGTGGGTTTTAGGTGTTTTACTCTGCTACTCGCTTATGAATGATCTATAATTCTTTCTCTTTCACAAATGCACTCACACACACTAATCAGCCAGTACCCCCATGGCTGCTGCTATTCTGTTTTCTGACATGCCTCTGCGCCTATAATTCCACTGTGGACCTCTGGCCATCGATCGGGACACAAAAGGAGACATTGTCGCCATCAATAACCCTGGAATCCTTTGCAGAGAGCCACCCAGTGATGCTGAGATGCAGTTTTCATTGGCAGATCAGTGTGCTAAAGGTGGAGAAGAGAGGGGGGAAAGCTGCACATACGCAAGCATCAAACTGCTATCAGTGCAACGAAGGTCTGGAGGCAGCAGCTTTGATAATGATTCAGTGATCTGCAAAGAAACAGGCAGAAAGGAGGAGACAGAGAAGACTGGAAGAGGGTTATGACTAAGTTAATTAGATCAAAACGCTCAGAAAGATCCAACAAGCGCTCCAAAGTCTGGAGAGCCTGGCAGATCTGAAAAAGGCTGTTTACTGTTTGTTGTCAAGATGTGTGTGTGTGTGTGTGTGTGTGTGTGTGTGTGTGTGTGTGTTTGTGACTGCACAACATGCTCACGGACAACACTGCGAAGCACATGGGTGTTGCAGATCGGCAGAGCACTTTGCCTGCTTTTAGGGCAGGTGAAATTCATTTAGCATCTTATTCCAAGACCCTTCAAATAGCTGTGAAACAAAACTGAGAATCCCTTGTTTGCCAAAGTTGTGCATCCTGGTTATTTATCCAAGTGATTTTATTACTAAGAAGAGTGACTGTGCGCTAATAGACTTGTGTCTCTTACAAGCTAAGAGAGCAATAGCTACAGGATGGAAAAATGTGAACGAACCAAGAATGAATCAATAGATTTAGGATCTTTTAACTAGGCGTGGTGAAGCTGCCTTTAGCTTCTATGCTGCTCAAATGTGGAATAATTTACCAGAAGATCTAAGACTTGAGACAACGCTGACTGCTTTCAAATCCAAGCTAAAGACCTACCAGTTTACCACTGCTTTTAATTCATTTTCTTTTAAATCAAATGTATTTATTAGTTGATTTTATTGCTTTTACTCTGTGTGCTGTTGATTGATTTTATTGTTTTTATTCTGTTGTTTTTATCATGTGTTTCTTGTGCCATTGCCTGTGTACTCTGTAAAGCACTTTGGGTAGCTTTTGGGTATGAAATGAGCTATATAAATACATTTGCCTTGCCTTGCCTTCAACATGTGGTTGCTGTGGAAAAACTAGCATACATTTATAAAGGAAAGCTGGGAGAGAATATCTGGGAGAGCTTCATGGAGTTTTTGAAACAAAATGTTGGTGGTGATCAATAAAGCCAAGGACTGGGGTGGGGGCGGGGCAAGATAATAAAGTGTAGTACCCCACGTGGGCTTCAAGATATCTGTATATTGTAATTACTGTATATTCACCTCTGTTTAAATTACCATGTTTTTATTGACCTGCCTATTCATTTGATGTTATACTGTATTTGCTGCCAAGACTGACCATATGTAATATGTAACCAATACGTAATGTTTGTTATAATAAAACCCCAATAAAAACGTTGTTAATAATAAAACTAAAATAAAAAAAATAGCTGTGAGCTTGACGATACATGGTGAAGCCTTTTCTAAACATTTAGGCAGACAGGCTGCAGAAAGGGCCAGACTGGATGTCAGCAAACAGGCAGCTGGGTGCAGCCTGAACCCAGCAAGGGGGCCTCCAGCAAGGCCAGCAGCTTTCCCAGGGCTGAGGTTCAGCGAGGTTTCACTTGTTTTTTTTAAGCTGATGCATCCCTCCCCGTGGCAGTTTTTACAAATATGAAACACTTGAAAGTGCAAACAAGGAGGAGCAGTTTAGTCGAGTGTCACCAGACCAGAGAAAAATGGAAGAAAGGGAGGCGGATTTAATTCATTTTGTCCTCTCTGCTCAACTTGCAGCACACCACGCAGAGCCATGGTGTTTCCGGAACCGGGGCAAACGGAGGGCTGACATTTGGATCCTTCGGAGGCTGTGAGGAAGTAGCGATGACACTTCAATGCACCTGGTCCACTGGGCAACAAAAAGCCTTGTCATCAAACAGCCGTGGTGACATTTAGAATCCGTGCATACTCACATCTGTTCTGGCAGCATTCAGATTCTGACCCCACAAAAATGGAAATGTTGACATATCCCTTACCATGTTCCCTGCCTCTGTTTTAAACCAAAATATTTGAAAGGATCTGAAAAAAAAGGCAAAACGGGGAATAACCGAGAATCAAACCAATTAACAATCTTGAACACAGTATTTTAGGCTCAGAATATGCATAATGTTCATATACCCAATATATTTTCTAATGTCTTTTTTTATATAAGTGTATTGTTGAACAACCACAGTAATCCAAACAAGCCCATGTAGCCGTTAGCAACAGTGCCCCGGCATCCTGCCAAGTATGGACATTGGGAGATGAAAGAGTGGAAACTGTTGTTCTGCTCTGCCCAACACCAAGGGCAAACAGAGAAGGGAGCGCTAACATGGCATTTGTTTTTGTATTTGTTTCCACCTCCAGGGCCTGAATGTTAATATCAGTGAATGTATTATTTTATGCTCTCAGTATGCATCTGAAGTCCCCTCTTGGAAACAACAGCCAATTGCCTTATGTCACCATATTAAGCTCATTTCCAATCCTCGTCCTGGGAGTAGATTAGTGCAGACTATAAACAAGGTTCGGGTGTCCTTGCTCAGGGCCACTATTGGGCCTCACTGGCCACTGTTTGCTCCAACAAGCCTTTGACTTCTAGGCTCCCTTTCTAATCTACCTACCAATATCCCATCGTATTACAGTCACAGGCGGTAAAATCACTGTAAAGTATTTAGCATTTTGCTGTTTTATGCATCCAACTGCCTTAAGAGACAGCATAAAAATCAATGTAACACACCTAGTTGTAGTGAAGGATGGATTCAATGTTTTTTTTTTACATTATCCTACAGCTAATATAATACGACATAAAGCACTTGTAATCCTATAACACAGTAGGTGACTGCTGGCAAACTCCACCCACAGGTGCTGCCCTGTGTTCATAAATCATCGGGCATAAAGTATTAATACATGGAGCAGGTATGGATGAGAAGGCACTTTAAAGTGAAGCAGCTTAGAACAAAATACCAGTAAAACTTTTAAAGAATGCTCTAACTGTAGATCATACTTCTATATAGCTTGATTTGCTGTTGTGCATTATGTTAAATCCAGTGGATATCTGTGCAGATACAGGGATACAGAGCCAGCTGAGTCAGCAGTGTGGTGAGCTACTGCCACCTAGAGGATGAATAGTTTTTCATGCTAATTAATAATTGATCTCAGACCTGACTTCTTTGTTTGAAGTAAATTTCTAAATATGTGAGAATTTAGTCACCTTTTGTCCAGACTGATAATGTATCGTCACAGTATTTATTGTATGGACATACAAAAAAGGCATCTGTTCTAGAGACGGAGGGGGAGAGATATAAGGATACAGATCGCAACTCTCATTCTCTCATTCGTAATTTAAGTGGCAGTGGAGAATGAAGGTTACTTTGGTATCTTTAATTGTCCATTTTATTGTTGTAGTTTTGTTATTGCTCTAGGAGCAGTTTTCCTTGAATAAAATTATAGTAAAAAGGGAACTGTTCTTGCTGTTGCAGACAACTGAACAAAAATATGTTGCAATATGCATCAGTGTCAGATTTGCTGATGATGATTTAATCCCAAATTATATTGTATTGTACCTTAGACATGTCATTTTATGAAAAAAGAAAAAAAGCAGAAGTGAATAGTTTAGCACT
Source organism: Macquaria australasica (assembly GCA_005408345.1). Classification (NCBI taxonomy): domain Eukaryota; kingdom Metazoa; phylum Chordata; class Actinopteri; order Centrarchiformes; family Percichthyidae; genus Macquaria; species Macquaria australasica. Next base: position 180,300 of record SEMN01000694.1, read on the forward strand.
ACAACAGTTATGACAACGCTACATGCAGTCACCACCAGGTGTCACTTTTGGGCCTATTTTACCCAGTTGGACAATGTGTATGTGTTTTATTGTGTGACAAACTAACAATTCCCAAAGGAAGAGTTTTAATTATTGCCCCTTTCAGCCTGGCAGCAGGCAGATCAGAGGTCAACCCTTCAGCAGAGCTTTCCCAAAGTGCTCACAGTGTCATTAAAGGTCAAAGAACAAACAACTGGGCCAAAACCTTCAGTAAAGTATATGCATTTAGGTTTCTTATGTCCTGGTTAGCTGACCTGTTGGATAGACTGGATAGTGAAAATGTCTGCTTTATCACACAGGTTTCTGTCATTCAACTTTTCAAGTACTGTCTTTAAGTCAAGTATCTATTATCTATGATTGTATCTCTGTAATGTTTCCTTCCTCGTGAACTTCAGTAGTGATATGAGCAGTGATAGTTTCAGTGTTCACTTTCACTGACCTATTTCCAGCATTAGAAATGTGTCATAGTTGCATAACTTACATGATACAGTGATACAATATAACTCATCAGTGGATAATCATAATGTGGAGTATAATTGCTGAACAGAGTAATAAACACACATGCTGACTGTTTTTTGGTGTGTGTGGGTGTGTGTAAAGTTACTGTAAAGGAAACTTAACTCCATGACAACCAGCGGTTGTGGTAGTGGAAGATGTGGGTGTACTCTGACCCCCATCATCTAACCTAATTGGCCCTTATAGTCATGTGGAGGTGTGTTTACTCTGTACATACCTTCGACCACATTGCTGACAACAATGAGCTCCAAACGTTTCCCACAGTCACAGACTCAGGGCTCCAGCATGCGTCGTGGCAACCTGGTATGGCAACACGCACAGGAATAGCATCAGCGAGCTACATGTGGCTGAAAAGACTGTACGTTTTGACTGTAGAGCCTTGGCATTTTTAAAGGCTCTGTATGTGTGTGTGTGTGTTCCTGTTGCTTTGAATTGCAGCCCTCAGGGCCAAATATGCAAACCCTGCATTCTATAGATCCACTAATGTTCAAACATGCCTTTGACTTCATCCATTAATCTTAATGCTGCAAGGCCAGCCCTTACAAGCAGGAAGTTAATGATGTGAGCTCCAATTTACTACAAAAGAAAAGCATTTTGGTTGGATAACATAAACAGCTCAAGTGCACAAGTTATGATAAGCTGCTCAAATTCAAATTCAAAATAGCATACATTTACTTTAGGCTGTAACTAATGATTACTTTCATTATCTCGAATAATTGATTAATATTATATATTATTATATTAGGTGACATCTTCAAATTGCTTGCTTTGTCCGACCAACAGACCAACCCCAGAAATATTCAGTAATACAAATCCTGGTATTTGAGATACTGGTACCAGCAGAAATGACTGAAAAGATCAATCAATATTGCTGCTGATTAATTTTCTGTCTCAACTCAACTAATAAAGTAATAGTTTCACCTCTACACTTATTCACTAGATTTATATAATATTACACATGAAACACTGGCATTTTACTGTGAAACCCTACAGCATGACTGTTTTAATCCTTAAAGAAAGGATACACTATCTTAAATTAAAGCACTGGAACAACACAATAGATAAGGTGTTTTCATCATAAACTTCATTTTCAGCTTGAACTTGGAGACAGAAAATCTTTGCCAAGCACCACAGAGAGCAAATAATTTGCCGCATTACTATTGCACAAAAAAAAAGAAAGAAAAAAAAGAAAAACACAATAGCGGATTTAATTGGCTCATTTCGCACTGTCCCTAATATTGACCAATCACAAATGAGAATGGGAGGGGCTTGAAACTCCTTCGTTTTGTGGTGGCAGAGGGAGGGGTACGTGCTGCTAGTGTTGTTGTCTGTTGCTGTGCTGGGGACAGGCAGAGCTGCCGAGGTCGGTGCTGCTTAGACCAAGACTTCGGTTCATAACATCTTGAAGAGTACTACCCCAAGAGGCGTACAGGTGAGTTTTTGGGTGTAACCAACTTTTTATTCGTGTTTAATAGTTGGGTTTACTTCACCTGGTGTCGTGCCAAATTGTGTATCCCCGTCAAATCAGTGACTGTCAAATGAGTTCACATGGGAAGAGATGCCGGGGAGGAAGCGCTAACTTGCTAGCTAACATTAGCCGCTTTAGTTATATGGTGGCGTTAAACGTTGTACAAGTGTGACAAGACTTTTATTATTATCACTGCTCGTGCCCCATTTAGTCTCCCATACTCTTCTATTGAGGAAGTATCTTTTCCAGGGTTTGCTTGACAGCAGTGCCGGCTAACAGGCGGACTGGCTAGCCAGCAAACTTAGCCTGCGAGTAGCAGCCGAATTCGAGCCACGTTTCATTTGAGTTTCCCCGTTGCCAGTTCGCCGAGTGATTTGGTTATTGCTTTATTTTGGTTCTTAATCGCTTGAATGGGTGAGTGAGTGAGTGAAGTGAAATGCTCTTGGACACCGGTTTGCAACAAGTTATAACAATTTAACAACTCTTTCCATCCGCAATCACTGCGTCCTAACTGTACTTAAACTGGCAGGTGGTTGGAACTGAATACGAGTTGTTTCCTTTCTAGTGTTCTAATATGCGAGTTTCTCAGTGGAAGAGCCCCATTATCCTAGTTTAGGTATACGTTTTTGGTCTCAGACTGCAGTTGTAAATGCCAGACAACAGCAGCTGTTTCTTTCTCTTCTCTTGACAGGAACTGCTCCCCATGGGAAGTTATTGGAGCACATACTTTATTACATTCAACAACAGCAATACATTAATTAACTCCAATATTATGAGTCATGGCAGTATTGAGGTGTAGGTGGTGGTACCTTGCAGAACTCAGCATGTGGTGGAGGGCTATAGTTACATGGTTGGTATTGATTGTTCGACAAATGAGTCATGACTAAGGGTTTTCTAAGAAGAGTCCATATTGGTTTGCAGTCTGAAACATGGTGACACTGAATTGTGTGAACCAGTTGGGGTCTTAAAAAAGTATCAGGACTCAAAAGTAGTTGCATATTTGCTGCCGGCTTTACATTTGAAACCAGCTTGAGATACCAGTCTTTGGAAGTTGTGAGAGGAATGCGCTTTATCACGGCTCTCAATGCACTGAAATGGCGCTCTTTTGTTGGAGAGGACATGCAGCAACAGCTGCACTCGTCAACAACAGTGTGTGTGTGTTAGTGTGTGCACGCTCGTGTGTTTTGTTTCAGTTGGTATGCCAGGCCGTAACTGCAGCATTAATGGAATGCTGGTTGAATTCTGTGACACGCACACGTTACAATGGCCGTTGTGGATGAACCTGATCTCTATTGGAAGAAGCTGAAATGCTTTGCATGTTTTTTGCATGGCCCAATCTAGCTGTGCGCCTCAGTGTTCACTTTTACACAGTACGGACAAGTGAGGGCACGCAAGGCTTGCCTTTATATAGCCCCAAAAGGAAGATGCCAAATCATTACTATAAGCAGCAAGATATAATCCTCATCCCATATGATGTGGCACTTGATTTACACCCATGTGTACACCAAGTCTTGCTCTGTTTGACTTTACAGAGGTGTCAGACCTTTGCTTTCAAATGTCTGGCCAGCATAAGACGCACCACACTGTTTGCAAAGTGATGACGGACCATATGTTGCCATATATTGAAGTGGCAAGACCCCTTTTGAGCCCTATCACACCCAGAATATTTATATGGATGTTAACATCATAAACATTAAAACAAAAGGTTTCTTTAGTGACCAGTCGATTCATTGCTTTGGAACATCCCAGTGATGGGCCCTGCAGACTGGTTAATCAGTTCTTGTGGCACTTGTTGTGAACCATGTAAAGGTTTTGATGATATGTGGTGCAGCAAATGGGAGAACACTGAAAAGAGCAAAAAGTCTGAATGCAACTTGTGTGTTAGAGAGAGAGAGAGAGAGAGAGAGACCAGCAGTAACTGTTAGATTTGAAATATTATACTTTTGTTCTTTCGCCGCTCAGTGTTCGCGTCTGTGACAGAAAAACAGGATACGGCACCTCACACCCTTTTGAACAGTAATATTTTTTTCACATTGTGGTTTTCAACCTGCTGTTGCGTTACAGGTTGCCTGAGGCAAGCACAGGGGCAAGCCTTTGTGTTGCATCGCAGTGCTTCTTTTGGGCTCATTTAGCACTGCTAGGCTGCCTGCCACAATAAGAGCACTGCCACAACTTCGAAGAAAATAAATACTAACTATAGATAAGTATGTCTATGTCTAGATGTCTAGCATTATTATTTTTATCATGATAAGGCAGCCAGGGATAAAGTATTACCACTGCAAGCCCCACAATAATCCAGACAGCACCTTTGGGTTGATTGTGTGTTATCATGATCAAAGAAATACAGTATCCACCTGAAACACAGTTAGCAAGCTGGTATTGATGCTACCCTCTGATGTGTGAAATATGATAACTATACAGTCATATTACAAAGAGGCACCCAGCTACTGCACTGTGCTGCTTTAAACTCTCACCAGGCCGGATAAAGCTAATGTGATATTTGCAGATTAGCTGTTCTCAATCTCCAAATGCTTGCAGCAGCGGTTTGTGTTTGTTAGAGTCCAGTTATGAATCACAAGTTGCTTTGTGACACTAAATGAGAACTCCCAAAAGGATTTCCTTCCAGCACTGCATCACTGCACCAGTGCCAAGTCTAAATATCTGTTTTTAGCTGAACAAGCAGTGTGAAGTGTTCTTATATCATTATTTCACTGTTGATGCCAACTGAGGCCTGCAGCACTGCTAGACTGTCTGGCATATTCGATTCACACATTTGTTTATGTGTGTCAAATTTTGCTCATTCAGCTGAAGTATGAAAAGGTCACTGTTGCATCAAGAGAAAACAAAAGTTGGTTATGGTACACAAATATTAGTTCTAAAGTATGGCAGCTGTTTACAGGGATGACCTGGACAAAGTCATTAGGCGTTTTTAGACCAAACAGTGTACCTACTGCATACCTTCATCAGGTTTTTTTCTGTTTGCATTCGCACCGCAAATATGAACGCTGAAGTGACCTAAGCCGGCTGGTAGTTGGTATAGCAACTCCACTCACAAAGTCACACACAAGATTTTTATATTTAGCTTTGACAAGTTAAAATCGTGTTGTATTTCCCCCGTTGCATATATACTCAATAAAGCCTGGACTTCACTGTCAGTCCATTTGTCCATGTTTTGGTCCATTTTTTAAGGCTACCGTTACAAGCTGTTACACATGTTTTTAAAGATGGCGGCAGGGTGGGAAATTAGCACCAGCCACCAGCCAAATGATAGTAAAATATGAAAGTGGCTGGTAGATTTCAGACACAAATGAATGATATACTATTGAGTGGTTGGTGAATTTGAACATTTATCTGTCAGCGGCTGGTAGATGTTTACACTTTAAAAAGTTCGTCTTGTGCTGGCAGAGTACCTACTCAGAAGTAGGAGCTAAAAAAAGTCCCTTTAAAACGGCGTTCTAAGAACTTCAATCGTTCCTAGTTCTTACAGTGCGGACACTATAAAAATGGGATGGGCCCTCCAACTGTTCTTAGAACTATGAAAAAGTTCCTCCGGTCCGAAAACGCCTATTCAAAACTAAAATGACGAAAATACAATATGTGAGGCCTTAATCATCTTGATTTTGTTTACTTGTTTAGTTCATGGCAGCAACTTATGCACGTCCTCTCAGGAGAAGCTGAACACTAACAGTACACTTGTTTAAGTCATTATTTCATTCAGACAGAACAAACTGACTAAGATGTCCCTCAGCTCCTGGCTCTTAGTGCTCGGCCCTCGCTCTCCTCCTGTTGTCAACGGCTAATCATCCAGTTTACTGAGGACCACCAGCCATCGCTGACTCAGCCAATTCTGCCATCTGGGCTGGAACAGAAAACACAACAGACCGCTCACAGGCTCTAGAGCCTCAGATGCTTAGCTAACAGATTGTGTGTGTGTGTGTGTGTGTGTGTTTGTATGACAGTAAAAAAGTGAAATACAGTAATGTGAAGACACAAGGGATATGAAATGAAAAAGTTTGGAAAATGTAAAATAATAAAATTCTATATTCTCATTTCAGTTTTCATAATATATTATTGCAGCAACAGTATCAAGGCATTTAATTTCACTCAGGGGGCCAGTCAGTAAAGACACAAGATTTAAAGGTTGTATGAAATAGTTTTCTTGTACACCCAAACAGGCGTTTTCAGTTGGTTGGATCTATGCTAGGGTGAACTAATAAGAATGGATGCGCTTGTTACAACACATGCTCTTTATTTTTTTATTGTTTATTTCTAATATATGTACCCAGGACTTTCTGGAAAGCAGTATTGATACAGAAAACTAAACTAAACTATGTTTGATGTAGGCAGTGTATGAAGCACAAAAATGAAGTGCATATAAGTGCACTTTACTGTGCTGCTTCTTTCTATTCCTTTACCATACATTTTTATAAACAGTCAATACTTCAGAACAACTTTAGAAGAGATCTAATCGAGAACTATAAGTGAAAATACCTGTGTGGGTGGACCAAGGGTGTGCAGGAGCTTTGAGGGCGTTTTCACACCTATAGTTGGTTTGCTCTGGTCCGAATCAGTTGATGAGTTTCTTTTCATACAGAGAAAAATCCAAGCGAACTGTGCATATAGCATATAGTGCATACAGTATTTCTGTGTGAGAAACACTGCTATGGTTCATTTTCCATCTAAATGCCCAGAATGTAAAGCACACCTGGCTACAGGAGCCGTTCAGCTCAGACTTGCGGAGTACACCTGGTAGTTGGGTCTGATCGAGGTCAGATCACGTTCCCACCACAAACTGCTCCAGAGTTCGTATGGAACTGGACCAAGACCACCTCCTCTAAAGGGTCTCGGTGTGGTTGTTTTGGTCCACACCCGAGTGCTATTACTGCGTTCACACCTGCCCAAACAAACTGCACTAACCAGGCAAACGCACCAGGGTTCGTTTTAACCGAAGCAAACAGGTTAGGTGTGAAAACGCCCTAAAGACTAGTCATCACTGTCAATAATTGGAAATGTTTAAGACATTTTGACACATCACAGTATGAAAAGCACAGGTGTAAATAATAAAATAAGTGATGGCTGAATTCCATTTAGCTGCTTCAATTTCAGGGTCTTGTATTGTTCATGCTGGCTCACTGTGACACTTGGAGAACAGAGGCATCGTTAACGTTATTAGTAACACCTGTGCTTTTCCTACTGTGAAGAGACAAAATGTGTGCTGTGAAAAAGGCCTATTAATCAGGGTTATCATTTTTGCTCTAATTGTGTACCCACTAACACAAGGAGCCTTTTCAGTCTCACTATTTGGCAAAGCAGGATTAATAAATCTTAGCTGTTAGAACAGCTTATCTCTTGAAAGCTTAGTGTTTTAACACCTAAGCCGCCAGCATTCAATGTTCACCAGGAATTATGTTCTCCCTCAAAATTCTCCAAAGTTTTATTTTTTTTTAATTCATTGTTGGCCGTCCTCGATCCCCTCCTGTTTTTAATACTCTCCGGAAATTAGTTACTTGTGTGTCCCTGTTAAACACCACTCAAATCAAAGTCCAAGTTCCTGTTTTACCCCAAACTACCCGTCTGCCTGTTTCTTTATCAGTCTGTCTGTGAGAATAAGTGTGTGTAGAACTGTACAGCTTTATGACCCTGCACACTTCCCGCTCACGTTTCACTTTTTATACTCACATCCTGTCAGCGGGACAACCGCTCTCTGCAAGTCTGTATGCCGTGCCGTTTCAGCATGCTCTCGCTGGCTCATATTGTGCAGAGGTTGTGCTCGTAATTGTCAGTTCTGTTCTGTTTATTACCCCTTAAGCGCTACAGTATTACTGTTAATGTGTTTTCTTTCGTTTGTTTGCTCATGCAACATCATAGACTATCCACAGGAATCATAAAACTTTTATTTTATGATGGGAAGCAGAATTTCTTTGGTTAACTAAGGGGGATTTCAAATCCTCCAACTTTGAAAACACAGCACACTAATGGAGTTAACTCTTACCTGCTTTGTTTTATTGTTCTTATTGTTGTGATGAGAAATGTTTGTCTCCCTGTTGTCCTTTTTTTAATAGAACTTTTATTTTGACCTTTTTTAACCTTGTGCGGTTTCATGCTGCATCATGTCAGATAAGTTGCCTGTTGTTTTTTGAAACCTGAGTGGTGGTACGACGGGGTCATTTAAAATGCACACCCACCATCTGTCCAATCGATTTTGTGCAAACTACTTTCAACTACGGGCTTCTTTGCTTTGGCAGTTTCTTTATGCCCAAATGCCCAAAGCATCATGCTTTCTAGGCCACTGGAAAATTGGAAAGCCTTGGAGAATGTGTTACAGTAGAGTACAAGGTTAGGTTGAAAGTTGTGAAACTACAAGATTAAAAAAAAAGCTACTCAGATTGGATTATCCTCATCTTTTCATTCTTCATCCCGTCGTATTTGTGTCATGCCACCGACTGATCATGTGCTGCACAGGTACTAGTGAAGTTACCTGCTCTTTTGCTGGCATGATGCTACTGCCAGATCTGTGAGTTTGAAAGCATATTCAGTTGGAATGTAAACAGGTTTGTGATGCAAATATGCTACAAGATGCATCACTGAGTGCACCACTTGCTGAATGTATAGAGCAGTATCTTATTTAACCTTGACGGAAATCAACGAGCTAACTGCGCGCTGCCGTGCCACCTGTTTTTCTGCATTTCCACGGCTGGCAGAAGGATCTTGGCCTCTGCCTGACTGGGTTTTTTGCAATTCAGCAGAATTCTCACTGATCTCAGCAGGTGCAGGACGACAGCGATTTGCAGCTGTTTATTGTTCATGACAAACTAGCAGTCTACGAGAGCAGAAATATCAGGATGTTGAAGAGGGCAGCAGTCACGCTTTTGTGAGGAGGGTCTATCTGTGCAAAAAACAGTGGAGTGACCAAAACAACAGCAGTCAGGTCAGGGCAAGGCACTGACTATGTCAAAACTAATTTACTCTGTGTGTGTGTGTGTGAGAGAGAGAGGGCTGCAAAGTAACGGCTTAAACTCTGATCCTGATTACTGTATGTTCGGATTGTGATGATTAATGCTGATTATTAGTCTTGATAATTTGGTTACATGTGTTTTATTTGTTTTCAGTTTTACAGTTAAGTTCAATGCAAATAACATTTTTGTGTTTTACTAACAAAAGTAATAAGTAATTGACAGCATTAAAAAACAAAGACACATGGAAATTAACTTTTTAAAATGTGAACGTCAACCAACCACGGACAGATAAATGTTCAAATTAGCCACTCAATAGTAAATCATTATTTTGTGTGTAAGTGTACCAGCCACTTTTACATTTTACCAGCATTTGGATGGTGGCTGGTGCTAATTTCCATCCCAGATTTTTTCTTTCTGTGGCATACATGCTGCAGTCCTGTCAAAACTACAGTATTCACTTGTGCATGGTCCATTAATTGTGCAGCCTGTGTGAGTAAAGATATAAATGGTCAGTTGTTCCTGAAACTAGTCATGTCTCAATTTGGCAAAGGTTAACATATAAAAAGCACTGTTATCACTTTCAGTAGTCCGAGTTCCTTTTCTCTGACATTGTGTTCTGCTTGTGCTTTGCACAGGCTCCTCCTATCTGTAACTTAAGTGTGTGTTGAGCTTGACTCTCACTTACCAGGCAGGGATACATCATGATCTACAGCATGCAGCAGACTCAGAGCAAAGGTAACAAAGTGAAAGCAGTGTAAGGAGGAAAAAAAACATTCAGCCTAGATATGTTTCATGACTGCCTGAGCAAGACTTGATCTTGGCCTCGGTCAAGCCAACAGACTTGTCTGGTGACGGAGACCAAAGGCATGGTCTGTAAAGGTCAAGTCTCGTCTGCTATACCATTCTGAAGTGATTAGCACTGATCCGTCACTGTGGAGGCCAGCGTTCATGGAAAGCCACAAATAGGTCTGTTTTCATAAGGAACACCCCTGTGCCCCACTCGCTGCGTTGGTATAGCCTGTTTTTGCAGAAATTACCCAGGGACCATTTCTCTTAACTGTGAACAATAATCTCAGCATTTCGTTTCCTTTAGTTCAGTGTATTGAAAGATTAGCTGTAAGTGGTTCACTTTAAGGCTGGACAATATTAGCAAAATCGAATCACAATATTGGTAATATGAAGCTACTGTATTTTGGGATAGATTATATAGGCTTTTACAAGATATTTTGACAAGAAAAAATTGAGAAAAGATCACTGTTAATCATGCGGATAATACAGGAAAATGAACTCATTGATCATTTCACTTACTAGAAGGGGCTATTAAAGGAATAGTTTTGGGGAATACACTTCTTAGGTTTCTTGTCGAAGTTTGATCAACTGAGGTGTAAAAACGACAGGTTGTGGTATTATGGGAAGTTATATTAGAGCCAGCCTAGCTGTTTCCAGCTGTTTTCTGCTAAGCTAAGCTAACCAGCTGCTGGCTGCAGCTTCATATATAACATATATGACAGATATGAGAGTGGTATCGATCGTCTCGTCTAACTCTCAGCAACAACGCCAATAAGCTTATTTCCCAAAATGTCAAACTATTTTTTTAGCTTCAGAAAATTGCTTTACATTACTGTTAAGCAGTATCAAAGATTATAAATTGATTAGATTTAAGCTTTGTACAGTATAGTATAATAACCTAAATCCTAGACATAATGTCTCGGCATTACCATGGCATTATCTAGTCACAAATCATAATATAGATAATAATGTATAATATAGATATCCACCATTTATCCAGCTAGAGTATCACAAGTGGCTTTGGATGAAGACAACATCAAAGCCAACTTTAAACATCTGCAATCAACAAGTCTGAATTAGTTGATTTTATCATTATTCTATGGCAGCAGCACATCTGTTTGAGTATATTAGTTAGGGTTATCTCTCTGCCAGGGTCAAGGTAGTTTCTGTTAGCCTAGCTTGGGTGCCTCCACCCAGCAGAGAAAGGAGCCTGTAGTGGTGGGTGATGCTCTCATATACACACTGGGCAACACTAGTTTCAGTCACACGCAGACATGGTTCCCTTTGTATCTGCAGTGCTGTTAACATGCAGGGCTCAGCAGAACAGAAGTGGCATTGAGCAGAGACGTAGGAGGAATTTCTACGCCTGGAGTCCCACTAAGCAGCAATGGCTGCTAGTAGCCAGACAGCCACTCTACCTCATCCTCTCCAAATACCAAACGGCCTCCTTAACTTTCCTACTCGCTTTTTGCCCTGATTTCTTTCCTCCTCCCATTGTTCTCTTCTTGCACTCTTATGTGCCTTGGCAGCCTGTCTCTCTCTGTCTCCCACTTTCTCTTTCTCAGCATTGACAGAAGCCTCTCTGAGTTGTTTACTACGTCTCCCCCCCGCCCTCCTTCAGCTGTGTGAACAGAAAAAATGACAACTGTGAGTTTTTGTCTATGTTGTCATGATCTGTGTCCCTCTCCCTCTCTCTACACCAGAGGCCAGATGTGGAGGAGGGATAGTGGTGAGTTTGTAATGAGCAAGTGTAAAATTAGGCAGCAGGCCCAGCTGACACACACAGAGCCAGCTGCTGAACTAGACTATGGACTAGACTCAGTACTATGCTTCAGTGTGTGTGTGTGTGTGTGATATGGGTTCTGAGTGAGAGCATTTCAGAGAGTAACTTAAAAATGAACTGTGCTTGATGTACAAGTCCTAACTGCTAGAGTTTTTCAGTGTGTACAGAGTGTTTAGAGCACGGTTAGTAGACCAAAACAGTTGAATCCTGTGCTGCTATGTGAAGTAGACTGTAAGAGAGAAGGATAAAGAGTGTCACTGATACAGCAGAGGAAAGCAAGGCTGCCATTGTGGTGGTGCTGGGCAGGTCCCCCCCCCCCCCCCGGCCTGTGTCCATATTAGGGCAAAACTCAGCCAACCTCCCCTCGAGCTGAGCTCAACCCCCCCCCCCCAACACGCCCTGCTGTCACATTTGCTCCAGCGAAGGGAGCCTGAAGGAAACGCAGCTCCCCTAACCCAAATTGAAGGCCTGTTTTCCTGGCCAGTCAAAACAGCAGAAGGGTTTTAAAAATGGATGCAGAAAGCCAAGGCCAATCTTGTTTTTGTTTAAGCAGCAGGCTGGTGTGTTTTTAATGTTTTTTTTACTTTTGAGGACCTGTAGGTAATGGGCTTAACTTGAGCAGGGCTTGACCATATGCCACTTGGTGACCACTTTTCTCCAGAGTGCCTAGTCTAGTATCATATGTGCATACATCCTTAGTTTGAGTTGCCCCTAGATAATATAACCCATAATCCTGGCTGCGTTGGTGCCAAGCTGCACTTAGTCTGCCATCATTAAGGCCTTACACACCGGGGATGTGACGAATACATGACACGAAAACTATTCATACCAGCAGCAATGCAAATTTGCGATGGATAGACAGATATATTCACGCCAGCTCATTCTTCAGAAAAAAAAATATGGCACTGGAGCACTCGTATAAAGCCTGTGTGCTCCAGTGTCTTATGTTACTGCAGTGCCCTGCAGGTAAAAAGCTACAGAGTACCTCCTGTATTTGATTAATATGAAGAGCCAAGCCAGCTATGACACTGTCGCCTTGCTACCAACTCTACTACATCCAAAAGTAAACTAACCTAAGCTACTCACTATCCTGCATCCGGCGATGCTGCTACACACTAGACTGTGTTTCATGTGTTGTCACGTAAATAACAAACCCCAGCACTGAACAGGAAGCACCATGTCAAATATGATGTTACCGAACCTGACCCGAACATCATTTCAAAATTTTTGTCTGAACTCGGCCTGAGCATCGGGTCCCACTCTCTACTCCACATGTTGTCCTTGAGTTCAGTCTTTATAAATTTTGTGTCCTTTGTCATACAATACAGCGTGATGAGAAACAAACAATCAGCAGGTCCGCCATTGTGGAGTTGTCGTGACGTCCATTTGCACAACGTGATTTGTTGATTTCTTCATTCGCTGTGCGAAAGCTCAGAGAAATTGACCTTATTCCGAAAAAAATTAAGTTGCTTTTCTGCCGCATAATATTCGTGTTCTGTGTGAAAGTACTCATGACAATTATCCATTTTTATGTCAGTTATGCTACTGACTACCCAACTACTCTACTTACTTCTTAATAGTTAGCCATAATGGTCACTAAGTGCTTCTTTCATGATTGTTTTAGGATACAAAATGTTCTACAGTAGAACAATAACCACACACTCAGCAGGCACTGAGGTCATGAGTATGCACAGATTGTACCAGGCCAAAGGTCAACACCGCATAAGTAGATCTTCACTCATTTGGAGGCAAGGGCTCATTTGTGTAGACATTTGGTGCCAACTTTATTAGGGTATTTTGGGATGTACTGTAAATGCTCACCAATAAGAACAAGTAACTCAGGAAAAACAGAATTGGTCTGTACAAAAAGTATGCTGTTGTAGTACTGTACAGGAACTTTGGATAACACTTGTAGTGAGAGACACACTAGTTAAACAATTGGTTTGTGCTTGCCAGTCATTTTCCTAGCGCTTTCCAAACAGAAGTTATTTTGGGTCATTGGTGTTGATTTTGGTTTCCTTTGGTTTATACAAAGTCTCTCTTGGAGGAAATGGGTTGATTTAACAGACATAAGAGCTACTGGGTTAGTTCACAGACAATTTAGACCTAGAACAGTGTCACTTAATTGTAACCTGCTACCATCTAATGACACATGAACACAGAATTTGACAGGTTTAGATGGGTAACTGTTAGGAGTGTTAAAACTGGGTATTGAAATGTCCAGGCTTCCATTATTATTTGAATCGGACAGCCAATCAAGCAACAATGTGAAAACAAAAAATATAAAGATTAATAACAGTATGTAAAAGTCATAGTTCAATACGTATTGCACTTTCAGTGTCACAGCTCGATTTTGTTTTTGACAGTTTTGAAAACCAAAGTTTTGGGGGGGTTTTTCATTAATTTTAGAAAAACGCCAACACTAAATGAAAGGTAATGGGCCATGATTCTTGTTGTGAAAGTAAAGGCAGAAGGCCCTCAAACATTGCATTATGGTCAATAAATAAACAAAATTTACTGTCGGTACGTCATCATAAGCACATTTTGCTCTCTAAAGTATGGTTGGTAAACTATGGCTCCTATGGCACTGATTATTGGTTTGGCCCGGCCTAAATTTGCAATATACTATTGCAAGGAAAGTTATTTTCTTGAGTTCACTCATCATTCATAGCTAGATAAGTCCTCTGTTGATCCCTTACTCTGGAAATTAGCAAGCATTAATAATTACAATCAAAACATACAATCAATCAAAGTTAATATGAACAGCTGGTAAAATAAACAAAGTGACACTATACATTGATTGCTGTACGAACCCTGAATACTGAATATGCTAGCCTTTATAGGCAGAGGTAATCTGAGTAGTATGTTTTAGCTAATAGTCAACAACTGACACACTGCTAAAGGTCCTTGGGAGGAACAACTACTTTCGTATTTATGTTCTGCACTTGCTATGACGTAGCCTCTAATCAGATCATATTAGGCTATTCATTTGGAATCATTTGGTTTAATAAGATGTACCGTACCAAACAGTTTATGATGAATATGTGCACCGTTACACCACTAATAAAGAGGAAGAAAACGCTGATTTAATACACAGAGTTCTGAGGCATGTTTGCTTGATTGACAGATGTCTCAGCCTATCACAGTCAGTTGTGGTGGTTGATAGTTGCTTATAAATTGTAGCTCCACTGAAGCTTTCTCCCCTTTCCTAAGATTTGGATTTTGTTGCTCCAGAATGGCGGCAAGCAGTTAACTGAAATCCAGGCTGCAGAAATAATGTGTTAACGTAACTTTTTGAGAACTGGATACTGTATCTGCTTCATTCCATGATAACTGTCATTTTCACTACATATTACTGAGCTACATTGTCTTTACAAGATCTCCATAAACTCCCAGACACAGCCAAAATGTAGAAGCACTTGGATGGTGATCATTTTCCTCCGTCTGGGATTTACTGTGTTTGAACAACACCACAACACTGCCTTTTTTTACATTTTATTTCTTTTATTATTAGCACTTCTTTGTTCCTCATGAACAACACAGTGGGTTCTGACCCAGCCTGGGAATATGCTATTTAGGATCAAAACTGAGAAGACTGCATTTCCCGTTTCATCGTGTTCCAGGTTCAGTGTTTTATAAGCATGGCTGTTTGAAATATGTGCCCCAAGATATAGGAGAGGACATAGTTTCTCCTTATTACATTTGACCTTTTCAAAAGGCTTGACAATGTTGTAGGCTGAAGATTGACAACTAGTCACCTGAGTGAGAGGAAGCAAAGTGGAACCAGATTCCTTAAACTGCCAATCAGGTTCAGCAGGCTTGGAGTCTATCTAGTAGAGAGAAAAAGCAACAGCATTTCCTGTTACATCTAATTATAGGTTTTGTGTGTTCTTGTGCTATACAGAACATAATTGAATGTTTCTTACCCCAGGTTATGGCCGTATAGTAAATGAATAAGGCTAATTATGTTGTTATGATGTTAACTTTAATCATTTTACGCCGGCATCTTGACTCTCTCAACTACAGCAGCCACTCTAGATAGATTTAGTGAAGGGGAACTGTACTGTTTACAAGAATAGTAATAATGAAGTTCTAATGTGATTGTGCAGTTACACACATGAGAGAAAAGGAACTTAACACAGTTCCCACACTTTCAGTGCCTCTTCAGCCTGCTTGGTTTTCTTTTTTCTTTTTCTTTTTTGATGTACAGATTTCTTGATGTGAGAGTGAGTAGTCTGATGCATTTCCTGCTCAACTGAGTATCAGTTGATGAATGAAAGGTTTTACTCGCAGTAGTGTGAAATCTAACATTTTCCTGTTTTTCATTTGTTGTTCTCTCTCAGGGTTGCATGCTTCAACGTCAGGGTAGCAGTGCAGGCTGGAGTGCTGCAAACCGACACATTTGATGTTGTAAAATGAATACAAAGGGAACGGAGGCACTTACTATCAAACCACGCTGTCAAATGAATGAGTCTTAATGGTTAGTGATGTCCCTGTTTCCCCCTTCAACCCCCCCTTAAAATCCCCAAACCCGGAGCTCACTGGGCTGTTATGAATCCATCATCCATTCATCAGCTGTTGCCATGCAGAATGGAAGAAAGATGCTCCGGAGTTGTCACATGCATACACACACATTAATTTACTCATGGGAGGGTTGCTGTCTTCCAGCCCATTGAACCTTCATTGAGGGATAACCCTTGTTTGAACTCTTAGAGGGTGTCTGCAGAAGGCAGGTCGTCCTGAGCCAGATGTCTCTCCCTTCCTGCCACCACCCTTCCTCAGTCACTCCCTCACTCTATCCTTTGCTTTGCACACTGCATTTGTGCACACAGACATTCATCTACTTGCCTGAAAATGAGAGCCAAAGATGGTCTCACCTGGGACTTCTGCTTACTCTTTACTAACTCACAGATCTGCACACCAACTTCCCTCGCGTGACCTGGAGCTATGTTGGAAATGAGCATTTTCCAGTGGTGGGGATGATGCTCATTCATGTAAATAATTGATTTACAGGTTCAATCCTGAATCTCTGTGAACATCAACAGCTGTCACGCTATCCAGGGTTTGTGCCAAGGTCTCCTGTCGTCAGTTTATAGTCCAGTTCAGACCAAAGGTTCACGACAAGACGAAACCATTTTAGAATGTCACATGGAAAAGTTGCAGCGGTGTGAACTGTCCCGTCTCAGCTCGACTTAAGCCGGCTCATGGCGTCACCTGCGATTCAGCTTGTCAAGTCGCCAGCGGCTGGTTTTAGAACATAAGGCATGTCACCTGTTTCAACAGCCAATCAGCTTGTAGCGAAGTCAGTTGCTCATCTCGGCCCTCCCTGTTTTTTATGTTTTTATGTTTATGTTATGAGCAGGGCTGGAAATTAACTTTTTAAAATGTGAACATCTACCAGCCACTGACAAATAATAAATGTTCAAATTTACCAGCCACTCAATAGTGAATCTTTATTTTGTGTCTGAAATCTACCAGCCACTTTCATATTTTACCAGCATTTGGCTGGTGGCTGGTGCTTATTTCCATCCCTGGTTACGATTACACCATCTGGGTACTCATAGTGCGCTGCATTTTGCCATAATTGTCACTGTAAATGCACTTACGCACTTAAAATAGCGTCAGTGCGGAAGAACGCAACTTAAGACATAACTTATGTTTTTAACTTGTACCACCCATATGCTAGATTTCCTTATGGTTTTCCATACAACAGTTACAATGAGGTGTGGAGGAGGAATATGTCTGTATCTTTATTAAACATCTGTTTTTTACACAGGAGTTGTAAATAGTTGGCTAGTAAAAAGCTTTCATTTGAAGTAGCAATGTTGTGTGCGATAACTAAACTGCAGCTCTGGAGTTGATGAGAAACCTTAGTTTGCAATCAGTAATGTTACTGATTGTTGATTGAGATTAGTGAGTGCTTGGTCGAGATTCAAAGAAAAACAAAAGCAGTGATGACTGTAATGAGCTCAAAAACGTCACACCTGATAGCAGTCGGTCTCCGTAATGTTACCATCATGATGTGCCCACTGAACTATACAAGACCAAAAGGTTATGTTTTCTCTCCAACCCTCTGCACTAAATGATGATTATCATATTTGTAGCCCATATTTGTAGCCCAGGCTAAATTGGAATTATGGTTCATTTTGATTGTGGAAGCTTAAATGTAGCATTAAGAAAACAACGGGTCTTGATCCAAAGTGGGTCATGGCCCGTTTCTCCCTTCAGGACAAGAAACTGTGTTGACAGACTGCAAACGCGAGACTACAGTTCAGCAATATGCATCTCTACACTGTAAAAGTCAAGAACCATTGTTGTCTTGTTTGCCTGCCTTTGGGAAGCATTGTATTCCCAGTCTGGTGTGACAGCCTTTCTTGGAGCTAGTTTTCCGAATAGAGTTGTGTGGACAATGTCACTTATGCTGTCGACCTTGACAAATGCTCTTTGACTGACTTTGTCTCTTTGTATCTCTGTGCTCATCACTCTGCCATCACTGCAAGCAGGATGTTACTTCACTGAATTTGCCATGTTACATTGACTGATAGTACCAACTGTAGTGGAAATATGTGAAACCTTACCATACAATTCAGTAGCAGTTAAATCCAATTTGTTTGATGCTTATAAATATATATATATATATATATATATATTTATATATATATATTTATATTTATATTTATTTGTGAAGCACATATCCTGTTAGGTGTTTACACTCAATCTTAGTAATGACCTAGTTGTAATCACCGTTGTGCCTGGCAGACACCCCGGCATGATTTTTGAGATTTTCCGTTCATGATTGTATCATGTTTGTGACTCATTCACCAGCAATTCTGGTGGCTACTCTAAATCACAGCTACAAAGGCAGCTACATAGGTGAGGTTGAATGGCAATTAAAATGAAATGTCAGCTTCAGCAGGTGTCTGGCAGTTTTGGCTTTATCGGTAAGAAAACCCCACTTCAAACTGTCTTGGACAAATTTGCATTAGATTATAATATCTGCTTACTGATTTACTGAGTACTCAGTGGTTTGAGGCTAATGTTGGGCTTGTAAACACACAGTGAAAGCACAGCTGATATGAGAGCCAGATAAGAGGGACTCGAATGTTCACTATTATGGTCCATTTAACCCAGTGAACTGTGGGATCTGAAGTCTTTTGTCTTGTGTAAACTTTGGCTACAGACCATTGGAGTAGGACATTTGCTGGGCACTGTCGCAGTCGAGTATTGTGTCTGTCTCACATTATTGCGCCTCAAAGAGATTTACAACCGTTTAGGTGGAAGATGCTGTTTCCTAATTACTTGTGGATCTCATCTGAAAACATTGCTCGTGTGACATGAAAGTCTTTTTCAGTGCTGTTTAGTTTTGCTTTACTTTAGTTGCTCTACTTGTTCTACAGTTTTCCATGCTACATGTTCCCTTCAGCAACATGGAGGCACTGGCATAATAATGATGCTGTCTTTCTTTAGGTTTTTAGATTTTGTTTGGATGTACAACTCCTTTTCTCCTTTTCCGGATACGTTTTTTCCCCGCTCTTTCCCTCAGGATTATTCCTGGCGTTTTCTTTTCACCTCCATCACACACCTGCAGTCTGTCACCACCCCCTCTAACCGGTAGGTTTGGCATCCTTCTTGCCAGGCGTTCAACCAGAAGTGACTGCAGCTTTCATCAGACACCTTCCCTTTTTCTAAACGGTAAACCATTGAAGAACAAAGTGTCTGTCTCTGTCTTTCTTTCGGGGCTCCACTCTATCATATTCATGTGCTTCCCCTGTTTTAACGGACGTCTCTGCTTTCACCATGGAAACATAGCTTTTAGAGACAGTCTGATTTTATTTTATTTTATTTTATTGTTTATTTTTGCAGGGACAGTGCACAATTAAAAGTAAATGCACCAGAGTTAGCTAGCAGCTAATTTACATCTGTTGTTCCTGGGCAGGTAGACAAAAAACAACCACAGATAAGCAAATTAAAAACCATAAAAGTCCATCAGTGTGAGATAATAAGCCAAAGCTTGAGGCTGGTTTTAAACACTGCAAAGCTTCCTGAGTTTCTAATGTTTGTGGGCACTGAATTCCACATTGACCAAAGGCTGTCTTTCTGAACTGCGGTGCCCAGTCACCCCTAGCAGGTGCTCTAGTCCTACTGGCACTGCCACTGCCGGTATAGGCCAGACATCCTCTAAGAGGAGAAGGTGCATGAAAGAGACTGTTAATGTTTTCATGCAAGACTATTTTATATCTTTGTGTGTATGTGTGTGTGTTCAGGTGAAGGTCATCACCTTTAGAGTCAAGAGATCAGACAGATTGGGGATTTTACTTGTTCTTTGCTTTCATTACTCTTTGTTTGTAGTGGCCATTGGTTGTCCAGAGTCTGGTGAAGCAGCCTTGTGACTGAAAGGTCATAATCTCGAGTTGCAGACCAGACCAGGTAACATCTGTCTGGAGAAATGTAACCTATGCACATATTCTGTATCTCAACAACCATTAGAGAGGACAAGTCATTTTCAATTACAGCTAAATCTCTATCTTTTCTCTAATATTTTTGATAGTCCACATTTTCCTTGAGGGCAAAGAACAGTTCAGGCTGAGAGCTGGTGACCCCCCACCCCCCGTCAGAAAAATGAAGAGTTTGATTCCAACATAATATCATCCATTGAGAGGAAAAAGCTAGTTTTTAAGTCTGGTTGACAAAACTGATGGAGAGATTTTATTATCAACATTTTTTTTTTTAAATAGTCAAATTAACTCTGTCATCGAGTGCATTACACCTCTTAACAATAGATTATTAGGGTGATATCAATCTTACTACAATCATATTGTCTGATAACTCACAATGGGACACAATGGGGCCTGTAGTATTATTATTATGTGTGTTATTCCTGTGGGGTCACCGGAAAATTCCATTCTGGCTCTCGATTGATGTTTCCTGAAAAACATGTTTATTTTTTAGGAGTCTGCACACTTCTCCCTGCTCTCTGTCTGGCTCCACCACCTGCCGGGATGATTGACAGATTTACTGACTGACTGACTGCTAAACTGCCTGACTCGTGCTTACTGCCTAGCTAAATGTGTGGGTCATTGGGACAACAAACTAAATAGATGGACCACTGTCTGGCTAGCTAATGGCTGTTTTAAAAAAAATCTGGAATGATGTCTGCGGGCTGATTTTGTAAATGGACAAATTGAATTAATTAGATTCAGTGTCATCGTGTAAATTAGTTGACTGCCTGCCAACACCTGTCAGAGAAAACCCAGCTATGTGTCACCTGAAAGAGGAAGCGGAGAAGTGAAAGGGAAAAAGAAAGCGAGATGGGGGAGAAAAGGGGAAGGAGAGAAAGAGAGTACGTGGCTAAATAAGTTGAAGTGCAGAGAAAGAGAGAAGTTGGATGTGTAGTGAGTGAAGTGGGTGTGACGGTGAAGTGTCTGCTCTCATCAGCGCTCAGTCTGTGCTGTCCACATGGTGTTTTGGCAAGTGTGAATGCGTCTAAGAGGTCCAGAAGGGAAGTGTGTGTGTGTGTGTGGACCTAGCGTGATGTCGAGGTGAAGTCCGCTCATGTGTCACTCCACGGGGAGTCACCACACACACTACCATGCCCTTATAAGGACAGTGTCCAGTGTCCATGTGGGGCCCCCATCCATCCACAGCATCCCACCTCTTTTTCCCTCGCTCTGTTGCCCTGCAGCTCCTCCAGTCAGAGGAGGGATAGGGGTCAACACAGACGGATGAGGACTATTTACTGTGACAGATGGGGCTGTCTCCGTCTTCAGTCTTCTCACTTGATAGTTTGTCCAAATAAAAAAACAGGCTTCATAGCATTTTTTGTTAAGTGCAGATTTGTGCATCTGAAGCAAAAGAAAATGAATTCTAAAAAAAAATATGACAGAATTTGTATTTCTGTGCATTAAACATTGTTTGTGGAGAATGTACACACAGTATGATGTATGAATAATGCTTCCTGTTACCCATAATGGTCAGTACTTGTACTCGTGTGTATGTGGATGAGTGTATTCTGTATGCTACGCTTTATGGACTATTGAGTACAGCTGCATGAGTAGCAGCACTGTTTGCAGTTGAAGAGTTTAAGCCTGAACAATTCATCGAAATATTAGTGATGTTGCGTTTGCGAACGATCCAATTGTTTTCAACGGCTCTTTGGTACGAACAAAGGGAACCGAGTCGTACTTGGTGAGAGCCGTTCTTCTTATCTTGTGCCCAAATTTCACTACCTGCCCTAAATCCACTCCCCTTTACGTGAACAGTGAGAAACCAGCCAGTCAGTGTTGCATGAATTGCATTCAAGGCAAGGCAACTTTATTTACATAACACATTTCATACAGAGGGTAAATTCAAAGTAGTAAATTCACTGACAAAGCAGAGGGATGTGGCGTCACCTTGTGTAATGTTTACAGTGCAGATCATTGACATTTGGTCTGGCAATATGTGTCATTTAGTGCTGCTAAACCTAGTACATGTCAAATGAAATTATATTGGTGGGATGTCTAAGTTTGAATCTGATCCAAATCTTATCCTATCCCTAGTGATTTAATTTGCAGATAAAGCTAGAAACACCCATCCCCTAAAAAAAAAAGAAAGAAGTTCTTTTGAACGGCTCTCGGAAAGGAACGGAGCCATAAGATCTGTAATTCGCAGGAGCCGCAATTTTTCAATAAATGTAAAATGTGTCACAGTATACCATTATAACTGAAGCAGTGTGGTGCTACAGAGATGCCCCAGCCTACAAATCATATTCTCCAGACGTAAGGGAACATGCTTGTTTGGTACAGACCCCAGCAAAAATCACATCTTCACCATTTTTATATTTTTTCAGTGAAAATGAAATGCAAAAATGACCATTCCCACTAACATCGTGACTCATATCGCAATATCTGCCAAAATAATCGTAATAATCGTTCTTTTTTTTTTTTTTTGCATATCGTTCAGCCCTACTTCAGATAATCCTGTGCTTCTTCAGCTGGGCAATACATGTCATATTGGATATGCACTACCCTCATTTTGGACAAAATGTGACATCTATTATTTTTCTGCTCTCACCCTGGAGGGAGTTACAGTAGAGTGCATCACGGTGACCATTAGCAGCCGCAGCTTGTCACAGGACATTTAATACTCCAGTGCACATGCAGCAGACAGAGCCTTAATCAGCTTTATTTTGGATAGAACAGACAAGGTTGTAGATTTCACTGTTGAATAATTCAGTGGTGTGTTTTGTGATATGAGAGGGTTGTATTTGTTTGCTGAATGCAGCTTGTGTGTGTCAGGAGAAAAGGGGAAGTTGGTTAATGTGGAAAGTTGATACTGCACATGACCTGTCCGATGCGCAGATGTCTGATATGCACGTTGGTTTTTTAAAACACGCTGGGTGATTTGTTTGCCTTTACTGCATCATTTATTTCCACTCAGTCCATACTGATTTTAACACCTTTTCTCTTCTTTCAGAGACAAAGACAAAGCGGATGATATAGACAGCAACCCGGGGTCCTCCACCAGAGAAGGTACACGAGTCTCACACACACACACACATGCACACTTAAAAAAGACAAAAATGTTTTTCGGGCTGGTGTGGTCATGTTTGAGTAATACCACACTCTAAGCTGCCACTGAGGCACATCAGCCCAGCAACAATGCTGTGGTTTAGATGATTACAGCGGGATTAGCCTGCACTTGTTGTATTAAGCCCAAAACTTTCTCCCTGGAAGGCTGTTGAACTGTTTGTCCTCGGGGCTGTTAAAGAGAAATACTGAACCTTCAGTTGGTATTCCTCAGATACGGGTGGAGGGAAAGGTTCCCAAATGTATTATGTCAGATGCCCAAAAGATCCACATCACAAGTTTGAGACAAGTTTGCACCAACAAATGCCATCTGAAAAGACTGCTAGACTGTCCATATTCTATGGGGATCAGAATGGTCATTACATTATTTAAATGTCTGTCCACTTTCCATATAAAAGACGAATATTAAACCTTGTAGTAATACAAAATGCAGAATTACATTCCCCACTCTTCAAATCATTCGGTTTGTGTGTTGACTCAGAGCATGATTTCTCTCTCAGCAGAGGTTGTTTCAGACACTCAGGCAGCAGGGAAGGCAATTTAAACGTGGCACTCATTTTGGTGCATCAGATGCATAGAGTTTGCTTTAATTATAAAGCACAAATAGCCTTGAGACTGCTGCACAGTTTCACAAGCACATTTTTTGAAGCAAGAGGAATGTTTAAATTGAGGTCAAAGGAGGACAGTGGTGCTGCTGGGGGAGTTTCTGTCCGTGACTGAGAGCAACTTGTGGCACTACACAAGAAAAAAACGGAAAGGCAGGTCATTGATCAAGAGCGACAAGTTCACTGATAGGGTAATAGAAAGTTCCCCAGTCACACAAATCTGTGACGTTAGGTTCAACACCATTTTGGACATCTGGGGGGATTTTATTTTTTATTTTAACAAATGGATTTGGAATAGGCTCTGTAAAGGGAAATATCTTTTTTTTTCCTCAGATATGTACTTCTTAAATTGTTTGTAGTTGCAACCTCAGCACATTCTGCCCAAAAATATCCCTTTTATATGGTATACTACATGTGCTATTCCCCTTTAATTTAAACCCACGTCAGCTGATGGTAAATACTATGGAAAAGAGGAAAGTCAAAGTTTCCACACTTTCAGTGCAGGCCGTATAGATAAGTGGTTGTGAAAGAGGAACCAGGCAGACAAGAAAATTCCCTGCTTAGTTTTTCCTTCCCTGTCTGGTATTAAGACTGAAGGGTGAAGATGGAAAAGTGTCATGTAACAGACAGCAGTGTATTTGCATATCCAGTCATGGTACTGCTAATCACTCTGGGTGAAAGTGTTTATATATGGAGTGGCTTACACTTTGCATGAACGAGATGAACGTATGATGATGCAGATTTACACGCATTCAACCTGCATGTCTTGTCACAGGTTAGTCCCACTTTCTGTGACCCTAGTCCCATACACACTACTGTTAAACCATTGAATTACTCAGAATTACATTACATAAGTTCCAAATGAAGTTAGGTTTCAGGTCTCTCTGCACGCTCTCATGCTTTGTCACTCCTGCTCTATCAGGTCTCTCTTACTCTTTTTATTGTCTAGTCAGTATTTGAAAGTTGTTAATGGCATCCAGTTAAATGGGATACCCATCCCATCTCCTGTCCTGACCTGTGTTCAACCCAGGCCAAGAGGAGGGGTTTGAAGCTGGGTCAGGTGATGTGGCTTTAACCCTACGGTCATCCAAATATTCAGAAAAGAAGAAAAAGAAAAGAAGGAAACCAAAACATGCAGATTAATTCCAACCATGGATTGATGAAGGGCTGTTATTAATTGTAAGCAGGATGTGAAAGATGGACTAAACATCACAGCTCAGCCTTTAACAGCATGCGAGTGTTTCTGTGGAATATTTTATGCATTTATAAACCTTTCTCAAAGGTAAAGACCTGGCTAGACCTCGTCTGTCATACTGTAAAAACCCTGGCTAAGAAGCATTACCAGGGCTTGTCCTGGTAACCTTTTATTCTTCACTAGAGACCTTTTTTCACAAGACATTTTGGCATTTCATGACAAGGGAAAGAACAGATGTAATAAATAACATTAACTTCTGCATTTCATTTAGGTGAGCCAGCTCCAGGTTCCTGGTATTGTGCTTACTGGCTCACTGTTGTGGCATACTTGGTGACATAATGGAACTGAGCCATTGTTAATGTCATTAGTTACACCTGTACTTTTCTTGGTATGACCAGTGGAAAAAGATCTATTCACTGTGTAAGGTCAAATAAAAAAATCAGTCTTCAGTCTGAGTCTGTCTCAAGCTCTCAACAGGAGAAGATTAGGAAAACAGAATGTGGATCTTTTATATATGCACAGTTTTACCGTGTGGTTTTATCATGTTTTGCATGTTTTACCCAATTACCATAAAAAGGCTGACAGGGACCAAGTTTCATGCTTCACTCTACCTTCATCTGAGTATACGTTACATTTTCAGCTTGTTTGTTTCATTTCCACCTTGGCTGAGAGACAAGAAATAGTAGAGAAAGCTGTTGGAGCTGGTTTGTTTACCTCAGGAGGGGAAATAACACTTAACTGCATACACATTGGCATGTTTTACTTGCTTTTGGTAGCACTTTACATAACAGCTCGGTGATATCATGGTGTTTCCCCATTATTAACCCTTTGTTTTTGGCCCCTTATTACCCTGTTACATACATTTCAATCTAATATTACCCAGATATGCTACCCGATTCAGTTTTTGTTTGTTTGTTTTTTTGTCTATGGCTTGCAGGTGGCCTTGCATATAGGATGACAGGTGGCCTTGCATATTGGATTTCAGGATGCCGAAGTGATGGGCAGTGGCAGTTAGTTACATCCTGTTATATCCTACTATCATCCATGGGGTTAGGCTGACACAGGAAATTGCCTTGTCTTGAATTTTCTGAGGTTACATCTTACATTTTGTCAGTGGAAAAGTTGGAAACTTTATTTTTGTATTATCGTCTAATGCCTATTCCTTACTCAATCTGGAGATGGATATCACACGTTTTGGTCAAGTCAAAACAAATGTTACTCTGAATCCACTGCTTTCTCCATGAACAGTACCCTGAGCATACCAGAATGCAATGCAGCTACAATTTGAGTGACATCACTGCAATCATAGACACTCCCCCCAGTGTTCACAAACTAGTTGGCTCACTAGCTATGTTAATATGTGCACACACCTACCTATGACTCAAAGCTATAAATGTGTTCTCTGGAGGTTGTTAAAAACCGATTCTGGTGTTGTGTAGGAAATAACTAATTAATGATATCCAACAGTGTAACAGCACGTGAGAGATTTTCCTTAAGGCATCTCTTAAAAGCTTGATAATTCTGATTTTCTTTTTTTCCTCTTACACTCTTTTACGGTTTGTACAAAGTCTTGAAAGTTTGGAAAAGTTTAACTGTTATGTTTTCAAGGTTAGGAATATGCTTGAATTCAAATATACTCCATGAAAAATTCTTGATTTTCAATATAATCTGGTGTTTCATCCACACAATAACTCCTGAAACCAAAAATCTTTTAATTTTGATGATAAAGGCTTTGAGAGTCTGGAAATGTTTGGTTTAGGTACCTTGAAAGAGCTTGAAAAATGCTTGAATTTTACTCTTAAAAAGTTGCACAAACCCTACACTATCTATAATGAATGCAAATGGCTGAAAATGGCCTAAATGAAAAGGCATATAAAACCAAAAATTGTATTAGCCTTCACTGGACCTTTATTGTCACATGGTGTGTGGTCTCTCAGAAAGCAAAACTGTCCCTTTTTTAGATGTTGCTGAGAAGGTAGGTGTCTCTGAGAGAACCAGTTACTTGATACCTTGGGGGTAGCATAACCAGAGTTTGGCTGGAAGTAAAGGCAAGTGAGTCCGTTGAGGAACTTGTTGTAGCCGCAGGTCAGGGTTCGTCTGTCTACTGCAGCACATGTACCAACATGCCAGCATTAAAGTGCAACTTTAATCCCTGTAAGTGAAATGTAAACGTGAGCCAGCACCGCCCCCTTCTGGTGCAACCTTGTATTTAAACACCAGATTTGGTGACACGGCTGCATGATATTTGATAATCGGACACATTATAAGGTTTATAATTTCTCTGGAGTCACAGCCGTTACCGTAGGAACTGTATGCAGACTGTTTTTATCTGGATTGTCACTTGTGCGTGAATGTATGAGGAATGCAAGAAGAGGAATGAATACCATAATTGAAACTAGTCGACAGCTTGCTGGAGGCTGTGCAGAGAAACGCAGTGTGATTATCATGTGCACACTGCAGCACAGTGTCTCTTTTGTTGTCACTTCACACTCTGACTTCTAAAAAGCTAGACAAGTTGGATCTGCGTGCGAGAAGAAAAGACTGTGTGCCCTTGTAGTTTCTTTGTACAGTGTGAATCTGCAACTTCATGTGCTTAGTAGACTGCCTCTAAACAACAGATGTTTTTTAAAGACTTGACTTAATGAACTTCAGATAACAACTTTTGTTTCCCACCCAACATGAATGTAACGTCTGGTTAAATCTTTTGAATCTAGCAAGGTTACACTATTCCCATTGGCATCCCCATGATGTACTGTGACATTCTCCCTTTTACTGTAATCATGGCCTCGTATTACGTTACTGTAAGTTTAAGGCCTGCTGTGATTACAGAGTTTGTGACCACCCTCCATGGCTGAGGAGGTCGACTTTTCCCTGGAAATTGCTACCTACCCACTGTCTTTTGCTTCCAATAAAACCTTCATGGAGTGTAACTGCCATTTAGGACTACATCCCAGTGTTTGGCCATGTTTAGAAAGGCCTGAATCCAAAAGAGCCAAGATATTGGTTCAGAACCTCAGAGGTTTTGTCCAACGAAGGTGGGAGGAAATGTTGCTTTCTCAGCCCCTTTACTGACCAGGAAACGCACATGTGCACAGTGTGAAGGCAAAGCAGTGAATTCCACTTGTATAATAAACATTTTAAATGACAAAAATGTAATTTAGTCTTTTTGACTAAATTCTTTCATGCTTTTAAAAACACACAAATCGTTCGCAATTAGAAATACTTTGTTTCCCCATCAGTTTAATTTCTGTGAAATTAGGTGAGATTAGTTTAAACGATGGTGTCATTAGAGTTGCAAGGATTAGTTGAGCAAAAGAAAATTGATTGCCTAAACTATTTTGATAATCAGTTAATCATCTCAGTCATTCTTCAAGCAAAAATGTCAAACATTTGCTGGTTCCAGCTTCTTAAAGGAGGATTTGCTGCTTTTCTTTGTCATTTATGACAGTAAATGAAGAGTCTTTGGGTTTTGGACTGTTGGTCGGACAAAAGAAGCAATTTGAAGACGTCACTTTGGGTTCTGAAAAATTGAGATGGACATTTTTCCCAATTTTTTGACCATTTATAGACTAAACGATTAATTGATTAATCGTGAAAATAATCGGCAGATGAATCAATAATGAAAATAATCATTAGTTGCAGCCCTACATGCCATTAATT
The DNA here is from genome assembly GCA_005408345.1 of Macquaria australasica. Lineage (NCBI taxonomy): Eukaryota > Metazoa > Chordata > Actinopteri > Centrarchiformes > Percichthyidae > Macquaria > Macquaria australasica. Next base: position 208,878 of record SEMN01000694.1, read on the forward strand.
AAAGAAAATTGTAGAGCTCAAACAATTGAGTAAACAGATAGTTGATTAACAGAAAAATTATCAGAAAAAATGTTTTTAAACAAAAATACCTCAAATACTTCTCAGTTTCTCAGATGTGAATATTTGCAGGTTTTCTGTTCTTTGATGTAAACTGAATATCTTTGACTGTTGGTCGGACAAAACTAGACATTTGAAGACTTAAACTTGGGCTCTGGAAGCTTGTGATGGCAAAATTTCAATATTTTCTGGCCATTTATAGACCTAACAAGTGATCGATTAATTAAGGAAATAATCGGCAGGTTAATTGATAATAAAAATAATACTAGTTTCAGCCATAGAAAACTGTTTTTTTGTAAAACGTTTAGAGACTGAATGAAAAATCCTTCTTCGGCTACTACTACTACTTTGACTTGCACTTTGACTTTGACTTTTACTAGACTTGTTGTGCAAAGTAAATGCACATAATGAGTCCCCTATCCATTACATTATTGTTTCAGTAGATCAGTCTCAGCGTACATTCAGACATTTGCATCTAAAATGCAACACAAACTGCAAGTGAAAGCATCAACTCATCTACTCCTTTGTGAATCCCCCACCCCACCCCAAAAAATACCCCCACTTAGTGCAGCAGCTTCCGTATTTTTCTTCTTCTTGTGTTGCCTTACAGTGACTCAGGTAGCCAATCATGGACTACTATGAAGCAAAAGTGATAGTTTAATGCTTTGGCTTGCGGTTTGCGGTGTCTGCACGTAGGGTCTGAAACACACACATACTTGACTGGGCTGGAATAGTAACTGTAACATTTGAAAATTCATCAGTCAGAATAAATGGAAACAACCTCTGTTAGATATGAGTCATACTTGGGTGCTAAACATATTTAAGTTATTGTGAATGTCTCTTATGTCAAGTACACAGTTAACAACACATTTAATGCCTTGTATAAAAAATATGTATTCATGTTTATTTTTTCTGTCTGTTTTTCACTGCTGTATTTTGACCATCAGGTTTGCTGGAATGGGTAACCTGCTAAAAGTCCTAACAAGGGAAATAGAGAACTATCCACACTTTTTCCTGGACTTTGAAAGTAAGTCTGGCAGAGGAGTGGAATAGAGGGAGAAAAGACGGATGGAGAAAGAGATGTGGTGGTGGGTGGGGGGAAGGTGTAACCAGCCTGGCTGTTTCCTTTCTGTCAGCAGGTCTCTGCTCCAGATGACGAAGCCCTGAAGGAGTCTGCTCATGCTCCTCTTTTTCTCCTTCGCTTCCCCTCTCCTCCTTTTTCTTTCACTTGGTTGTGACCTCCTGCTCCTTCAGCTCTGATCTGCCACTTCTCCCGTCTTCGTACAAATAACTTATTGATGACTTACACATACTTTCTCTTCCTTTCTCTTTCTTTTTTCTCTCTTGCAGAAACCAAATGGGGAATCTGTTAAAAGTGCTCACTTGCACAGAGCTTGAACAGGGGCCAAACTTTTTCCTTGACTTTGAAAGTGAGCACAGCTTATGCCTGTCCTTCTGCTAGGCCAACCGTCCCTCTACATCCCTAATTCATTTTTCCTTTAACCTCTCTTTAGCTGCTCTGCCTGGTCAGGGGTCAGCCTATTCAACTTTTGTATTGTCTACCTTCCCTCTTTGAATTTATTAGAATTCATGATTCATTTCATGCTTTTAAAATCCATTCAGTCCATGCCAAGTTGAAGAAGAATGGAGCTGACCCTTGACCTTTGCTGTCTGCTTGTACTAATTTGTTTGCATGCATGCCCCTGTATGTGCATTTTTAATTGTCACTGTCCGATTTTATTCTTATATATCCTTTATTCAAGCAATGCAAGTGTTTTACCAGCTTTATTTGCTCATGAATGATGAAATTAACGCCCTATATTAGACATTCTTTACCAAAACAAGAAAAATGTGTATTTATTTAATAAGAAAACTTTGAATCTTCTATTTCAAAACCAAGACGACAGAAACTGCCGTAAATTGCTTCAACATACTTCAGACAGGAAGTAGCCGCATTTTTGCACATGCACAGAACACATGGGCTTTCCGGTACGGATCGGGCAGTGACAATAATAAGACACATTTGATACATACGTATGTGACATAATGTCATTACTAACGCATTATTATCAGGTGCATAGTGTATTAAACAGTATTTAGCCTTGTTTGTCTTCCTGCACAATCCTGATATCTGTAGTTATCGTTTTATGATATAATCTGTATTAGTTCAACATATGATTTCTGTTAAGATAAAAAACCTACCTCCACGTTCCATCCCTGCAGTAAAATATTAAATCAACTCCATTACTGCTCTGCTTCCTACTGTTGACATAAAATAGACAAATTAGCTCAATTTTAACCCAAATAAATCTGCTTTGGCCTTTTTTCTAGGCTTCCTACAGGAAAAAATACACCTCCACAGTGGCATTTCAGTCCACTCTCACATTGTAGCCAACCTCAGGCTTTGTTTATTCAGCAAAGAGGAAATGATGGGAGTGGAAGGGTTTTGAAATGCAAAACAAACCCCAGACAGAGTTTTAATGTCACCGATGCTCTATATTTAGAGCTGCTCTTCTCTCTGTGGCCCTGACAGCCAAAGCTTGTTAGCTAAGAATCTTTAGTTAGCTGCAGAAACCTTCTTATTTATTGTGTTTTGGACCTTACGTTGGCGCTTACGTTGGCGCTCACTGTATTAAAATAGCCAAGCTAATGGGAGATATATGGGTTCAGCAGAAGAATTCAAATAATTGCTGTCCTTATCGAGACATATTGAGCATATTCTTGCTGTAACCATGTAGGAAATATGAAACGGAACAGTCGGCTTGTCTGTAGGTTGCAGCAAATATTAGCCATATATATATATATATATATATATATATATATATATATATATATATATATATATATATATATATATATATATACATATATATATATATATATACACACAATTAATTCATCATTCCTGTGCAGTAAAATGCCATGAATATTGTGATCCTTTTAACACATTAAACATTTAAAACATTAACCAGGTTCTACTGTAGATCCATGTCTGTCCAAAAGCTCGCTCCAGCATGCTTTGGATTAGACTGCCCTGCAAAGAGACTTAAAAATATTCCACTCTAGTAGAACACTTGCAGTTTTTCAGCACGTACTGTATACCTCCATACTGGTCAGCCTCCAAATATTGCTGCCTTGAAATGCACTCCGAATTCAGATTTTTGTTTTATTTTTTTATTGTTAACAGAGAAACGTAACTTCTTTGAGTTTAATGCAGTAAATGCATCCTGCTCCAGTGTATTGAGTTGCAGAGGTTAATGGATACTTGATTATGAAACTGGTGTGGAGCCGTTCTGTCTACAGCAAAGTGCTTTCATTCTTTTATACACAATTCCAGTCTCACCAGTGCTTATCGATGTTTGGGGGTGTGCATTTTAAATTCAAGGCATCACTGTGGATGCCTCAAGGCAGCACATTTTGGCTGCTGACTATTGCTGGACTCATCTGTGGATATGCTGTGTGTGCTAAAAGCTAAAAATGTCCACTGAGGTGAAACAATGCTTTTAGCTTTGACCCGAACACAGTTCATTGTGCTGAAATGTTTTCGTACTCATCATCTAAAAAAACGAGTTATAGACGGAAATGAATTGATGAGTTACATTTTAGTGACAAAAACACTCAGCACACATGCAGTGAGTGATGATGATTTATTTAATTAAAGCCCTTTCACATCAAGTTACAGTGTTAAATGTAGACTAGAAAAAAGAGAAATGTTGAAGCTGCTGAAAATACAAATCACTACAAATCTTGGTGTGAAAAGGCAAGAATTATCCATTTTGTAATGTATGTATTTATAATAAATGTATTTAGTACGTTTGTATTGACATTGACTGCTACAGTAGCTTAGCTAACTATTGTCCGTGTGTGTGTGTCAGATGCACAGCCGACAGAAGGAGAGCGTGAGGTGTGGAACCAGGTGAACTCCGTCCTGCAGGACTCTGAGAGCATCCTGTCTGGCTTGCAGGCGTACAAAGGAGCCGGCCAGGAGATCCGAGATGTAAGGAATACACACACATACACACACCAACACTGTACATGTCTTGTAACAGAAATAAACACAAACTCTGAGCAGGGATGTTGACATATCTTCAAATCTATTTTCTGTTCTTTCCCTTCAACACCCAACAATTAAGAACCGTAAAATACAGTATATACATTTCTACATGTCCAATCTGATGAACCGTTTGGAGTACAGGGGTGAAGAGAAAAGCTGTATTCAAGTTTCACTGAAAGGCAGAACAAACTAGTTCAATCCTCTCCACAGCGCTCAGTGTTTGTGGTGCACCTGCTGCTTGATGTGGATGATCATAATGGCTCTAATCATGGATGTTTTCTGACATGTTCTGCTGTTCTTTTTGTTCTTTCCAGGCCATTCAAAACCCCAGCGACTTCATGCTGCAGGAGCGAGCCTGGAACTCAGTCTGCCCGCTGGTCATCAAACTCAAGAAGTTCTACAGTTTCTCTCTCAGACTGGGTATGGTCACGAGTATTGAGGGGATTGACTTCCATCACTCAGGCTGTCTTTAATTTTTAATTAAATTTAATTTAAATTTAATGGTATATCCAGATTACAAGAAAATTTACTTTATATGCAGAAGTCAAGTCAAGTTTTAGAGGAACAAAACTGTTACGTTGCCCAATTACAACTATTGAGGATATTTAAAATAAAAAAGTTATAAAGTGATATCATGAAAATCTGTAAAAAGGAACTGTGGGAAGTAAACTCATGTCACAACAAAATAAGTCAACTTAAAAAAATGAAGTGTTCAGTTCTTTGCTTCTCTTCTGTCAAAAATGTGCATGCCCAAATAAACTGAGGTGGAACTGAAAGAGGTTTTCAGGTGTAGCAGGGACTTGACAACTACACAGCAGCTGACATCTTGTCTGTGTGCGTGTCTCTGCAGAGGAGGCTCTGCAGAGTTTGTTGGAGTGCCTGACATGTCCGCCCTTCACGCCCACTCAGCACCTGGAGAGGGAGCAGGCGCTGGCCAAACAGTTTGCCGAGATCCTCCACTTCACTCTACGCTTTGATGAGCTGAAGGTCTGCTGGAACCACTGACCCGTTTCAACTCATACACACACACACACACACACACACAGTTTCAGTTGCTCTTCCCTCATTATCATATGTTGTTTATTCAAAAGTGGTGGTTTAATGTATTTTCTTGTTTTCCTTCAGATGAGAATTCCTGCCATCCAGAATGACTTCAGCTACTACAGAAGAACCATCAGTCGAAACCGTATAAACAACATGAATGTGAGTCGTCCAGAAGTTGTTCTACATTAGCCGACACTAGGCTATTTATTTCATGGGGTTGTCATATCCACATATTTACATCTTACAGCAGTCTTTGATATTTCTATGTTTAGTATCTGTGGTGCTTTGTCAGTCTGAAAGAGGAAACAATCTTAGAATTACACAAGAAAAGTGTTCACTGTGTGCAGAGTCCACCAATAGGCCAAACTGAAAGCATTAAAGTGTAACTCCACCTGCAGATTCTCCCAGCATATTTAAAAAATGTAATGACTAACACTGATTAGAGTCTCTTTTTTTTTTAAATATAAATTTCATGATGTAGACAGGTCCCAACCGGTTGACTCTGTCGGCATTGGCCCTCAGGTTCAGGGCTGATTTAAAACAGTAGATGGCGTGTTGAGCCATTTTCAACCCATGAAATGCAGATTTTTATAAATTTGGTCAGAAATGTCAATATTAACACCAGCATTGATGTGTTTCATAACAGTACAGTCATATCATTTAGTTACAGCTCAAAAAACACGTTTAAGTGTGCACTACCTCTTTAAGGATGCAATAAGTGTGAAAAAGTTCTAACTACTGCTGTAGCTGTTTTCCAGCTGTGTTGGGATGCTGCCTGCTGCCTCTACAGTAAATCTGAGGGAGATGCTGGTGCATTGGAAAATGGAAAAACAAGCCTGGGGGGGGGAAAGAACCCTGACACCTCTTGTTCATCCGTGTTGTTTGTTTCTGCGCCTACAGTTGGACATTGAGAGCGAAGTCAACAATGAGATGGCCAACAGGATGTCTCTGTTCTACGCCGAAGCCACGCCCATGCTGAAAACACTCAGCAACGCGACCACAAACTTTGTGACCGAGGTGAGAGTGCTTACACTGCATCACTGTTGTTCCTGTCAGCATGACAAACTGGCCGCACAGTTGCATTGTTAATCACATTTTTCTTATTTCCTGTTTTATGTCAGGAAGCAAATCGTCATGGTTTAACAATTCATGCTATTTTTTTTTTTTAGCAATGAATTATTAAATAATCCTATTAATCAATAAACTGTCATTGTTTTCTGCGTTTTGTTTGTGCCTTCTGTAGAACAAGACTCTTCCACTGGAGAATACAACAGACTGTCTCAGCACCATGGCCAGCGTCTGTAAAGTCATGCTGGAGACACCGTGAGTCTCACACACACACACACACACACACACACACACACACACACACACTCATGAAGGTTTTCAGTTGGCAGATTGCACATTCAAAGTGAGTCCTTGGAGGTTTTTGAAAATAGAGAACTACTCAAAATGCAGCACTTATAATTCCTATATTCTCGCAGCAACACTTCCTATCCTGTGATGGAGATTTGTGTTGATACAGCAGCTGTTGAATTATTTTACCATAATGTCATGCTTGATAGATTGTAAGCAATGAGTGAGACTGTAAATGAAACTCACTTTGACCTAAAGCATGAAAAGTTGAGTCCTTGAATTTCAAGACACCTTGGTACTCAGTGAAAAGCACTCGATTTTGATGCCCATTTTAGTGTGGAATCCCTGATGGGTAAACGGTATACAGGACATTCACACACTCTCTTGGCACATATATGCAAATGTATTCATCCAACTGCACACCAACACATAATGTAGCGTAAGTTCCAGTGTTGATTATTAAAAAGAAAAACAGTGGCTCTCGGTTTAGACAGTTTCTGTCTCTTTCTATGTGTTTAGGGAATATTCGAGCCGTTTCAGCAGCGAGGACACGCTCTTGTTTTGCATGAGGGTCATGGTCGGAGTCATCATTCTTTATGACCACGTCCACCCCAACGGCGCCTTCAACAAGTCCTCCAAGATAGATGTAAGACGCACACACACACACACACACACACACACACATTACTGTGGAGCGCGGATCTGTTTTGTGATGTGGCTCTCGAGTTGCTGACTCTGTTCATTTCTCCTCAGATGAAAGGCTGCATAAAAGTCCTGAAGGACCAGCCAGCAGACAACGTAGAAGGCCTCCTGAATGCCCTCAAGTAGGTTACATCCACTCAACTTTTGATTATGAAGCAGTATTTTTATGTGGTTTGCCACCATTAGACTTTCATTAAATACAAGGTACTGGCGAGCAATCTCATGCACTAGTCTGAAAAACACATTTTAGTTATCCATTCTGCCCCTGGAAGCCATGGAAAGTTGTGTATTTTAGTGAATGTTGTATTTTCTGATGTATTCCACTTCCTTAAATGAAATGTATCATTTGTTTGTTTTATTTTACTTTATTCTCTGTCACAATTGTGGGACATTACATATTGTTGAAAAGCTAGTTTTCCGTTTACCTAACCAAGGTCTTTGTTGAATTTTTGGGGTAAACTCGGAGTTGCAAATGCACTGATCAATACATTGATCAAAGTGGATAGTAGAGCTGCAACAATTAGTTGATTAATCGATTAGTCTATCAAAAGAAAATGAATTGCCAACTATTTTGATAATCGATTAATCATTTCAGTCATTTTGAAGACGTCACTTTGGGCTCTGGGAACTTGAGACGAGCATTTTTCTAAATTTTGTTGACATTTTACGAACTAAACTGAAAATAATCGGCCGATTTATCGATAATGAAAATAATCGCTAGTTGCACTTCTAGTGGATAGTTCAATATGATAGAGATTTCCATGATGGATTACTGCTTGTTAAATCAGACATGGTGATGTGCGCTTGACTACCACTAACTAGTTTGCTGGTCAGTTCGGGTGATCACAATGGGACATTGGTAAGAATGCTCTTGGGATGGATTTGTCTTCAGTGAACTTCATTGCAAATTTTCAGACAGGAAGTATGGTTTTCCATTTGTGTGTGTGTGTGGTTCTATAACCATAGAAAATAAGGGACATAAATGAATATCGATTATATGTGAAGTATTACATACAAACTGCAGCCCCACTCCACAGAATACAATAACATTATGTACATAATGTCCACATATCATTAATATTACTAATTACTGTATTCCTTAATAGTCTTACACAGTGCTGGCAAAAAACATGGTAAACAACATTATAACTAATAAGAATAACATTCAGTACCTCTTATGTATTTATATGAATATACAGAACACATGGCTCTACTGGGCAGCGCATCTTGGTTTTTACTACACCTGCCTATTTGCTACATATGTAACGAGTGGCACACTTGAGCAGCACCTCTAAACGAAAAAATCCCATTTCACTCCATAATACTAAGTACAGCATTGCTACACATTGCTGTCCAAAATATGCAGTCACATAGAAAGCGGGACATGGCAAAATGACAGGCTAAGATTTAAACTAAGGAATAGATATTCAAGCAATATGAAACTGAGGTAGAAATAAATGAAAGAATATGGAATCTTCTTTACACTGCTTTTATATTCAGACAAGAAGGAACTAAATACTTTATAAGAACAGTCATCAATCAATCATTCTCTCATCTTTAATGTTTGCTTCTCCTCAGATTCACCACAAAACACCTGAACGACGAGTCCACTCCGAAGAACATCCGAACGATGCTCCAGTAATGTTTTTTTTTATATATATATATATATATATATATATATATATATATATATATATATATATATATATATATATATATATAGATTTGAAGAGGATCAATGCTCTGACCTCAAATAAGATGTATATGTTTACATTATTTAAAAAAGACTCGATGTTGATACGTGTGTGTATTTGCATAGTCATTCCCTCGAAGCTATTGAAACCTGCAGAACATGTACCTTCTACTTTGCAAAAACAAATCTGAAAGCATCACATGAATTGCCTCTACTGTTAACAGCTGCCAAAGCACAATGATGGATACCTATCAGCCTTATATTACTGAACTTTGCAAGCAGCACTTGAAAATAGATGAACAAGGCAGCATAAAAATGTCCTTTAACAAATCTTTTCAATCTTATTTGATAATGGAATTAGTTTAGGGTCCAGGTTGTAGTCAAATTCAACCTATTTTTTGAAGCAAAATACATCTTTTTTTCTTTTGAAAGAGTGAACTTTTAAATTGTGGCACAGGTTCTCATTTATATCACAATGAAAACTCAACATGTATTAAAACAAGTGAAGCTGTTTCTGTGTTTTCACTTGATTACAAAGAATGAGATTTAATGAAATGAAATGGCCTAATATGAAATCAGTCAATGTTTTGTTGCAGTGAAGGGCTAAATATTGAAAGCAGATAAGGGATTGATTGAATTGATGTACGTATTGCTAAAAGCATTAGGGTGTTTTCTCTTTTTATAGTCCGCTGTTGTATTTGCCTTTCTTCATTTTCAAACTTCAACCTTGTCAACTGTTAAAATAAATCCACTGTGAACATAAAACTTAACTTTGCACATCCAGTAAGATCCAGTGTGTCAAAGTTTGCTTTAACTTGGAGGTTTTGCTGATTGAAAAGGCCGTGATAATGACACACAGAATCAAATCACCCCACCAAATGTTTTATTTAATTGTTTTGTAGCAATGCTCTGAATGATGGCTGTGTGTTTTGCCATGTTTTAAGTGACTTTTGTATTAAACAGAAAATGCATTTCTCCAAAAGAAAGAAATCTTTAATTTTGAATAAATGATATGTGCTTCTTAACTGAATAAGTTTTTAAAAAGAAAGCTTTTTTTTTTATCTCTTAACCTTAAAGTTTTCCATTCTCTTAAAAATTAATTCTGTTGTTCTGGATCTATTCCTAGATGGGTTAAAGAAATAAATCACCTTGTCTCCACTGGCGAGACCAATGTGACCAGGTTCATTTTTTAAATAACTGCAAACTCTTCTATACATCAAACTATGCCCAGGAACATTTCATAGCCTGGGAAATGATGGTTTAAACACTTCAAAATTTGCCTTCAATTGGACTGCTGAAGTAAGAGTTAATAACTTTATGTCTGTGTCCTCCTTCTGTGAGTATGATCATTGCCTATATGGGAACCTGTTGTTGCTCATTTCCTCAGTGTGCAACAACAGCTCCTTACATACTCAAACTAACCCGCTCATGAGGTCGGACAATCTCATCATCCATGACTGTTGTACAGTGCTTTAAGTTCAGCTGTGGTTCATTTTTACTGTAATCTCTGAAGGCAAATTGATAAGAGTGTATTGAAGGATGCAACTAATAAGTACATAGATCTGCTGTTAAGACACGTTTTATTTTTGATAAAACTGTTGTAAAACCTTCCACTTCTGCTCTTCCAGAGGAATAATTGAGCAGATTTCTTCATTTAACATACTACTATATATATACAACTTTTTGACTTGCCCCACACCACACCATCATCACCCCTGCGATCTTACAATATGGGAATGTCTGTGGCTTATCATGGAGCACAACATTGCCTTAAAGACTTAACCTGTGAAACCTGTAAAGACAATATTTTTTATTTTTCATCCACAACACAGAATGACATTTTATTTCATCCATAAGCCATATATATACTGAACCATACACATGTTAACATTCAGTTAATTAACATTCAATTAACATGGCAGGTGTCTACCAATCATTAAGTCTGTTGTTTATTTTATTTTTTTTTTGATCCTCTTGTATTTAGTAATATATACATGTGTGTGAGTACTTTGAATGCAATGTTTTATATGCAATGAGTGAAAACTACATGGACGAGATTTGGAGCGAGGTGTACATATGATACTGATTTTCCATATCTGACTGAAGTGGCTTTTAAAAAAAATCTTCTGTCACGATTGATGTACACAAAGCTCCCCTCTTTGCCCAAGATATGCTACTGTGTGTTGAATGCAAGATGTTTTTGAATACTGAGACAAAATCAGTTCTTTTTGTTTTTTTGTCATAAACTGACAGTTATTGTTTAATATTTTTGGAGTTCAGACTCACTGTTTATATAAATTGCTTTGGCTTTGTATTGCATATTGAATGGAATGTGTGGATTGGATAATAAAGGTGGTACATTTCTTATACAGACTACGTTTCCTTTGGCTTTCTTATTTGCAATGTGTGATACACAGCTAGTACTAGCTTGAAATCAAAGAACTATGTTATGTTATGTTCTAAAACTTAAAGGTGCCTTGTGGAGTTTTCTTCTAAATAAAGTTATGTTTATATTCAATGTCCCTGTCTTTTGCTGGCACATCGTTACTTTTCTTGGTGCATCTCTATCAGCAGGACTGGGGGGGGGGGGGTCTTGTAAGCGTACACAACATACAAACAAAACATTGCTAAAGGTTGAAATACTGTCTCCTTAAAAAAAGCATTTGTTGCTCATGTTTTTCTCCTTTCAGTGGCTTTTTATTTTTTATTAGTGTAAATCCCAAAGTTCTTTTAACTTAAACATGATCGAGACCTTTAGTCATTTCTGCAGTTCTTTTTGCACTATGTCAATATAATCACATGTAAATGTAAAATCTTCACGATGTGTCTTCTCATCTCCATCCAGTGCCGTGTTAATGCAATAGCTTACAAAGAAATCGCAGCTGCAGAATGCATTACATGTGCAACATACTGATTATTCAACCACACCTTCAAGAGCTGCAGCTCTGGAGCTGTAGTTGTGACGTCTTCCTGATGTGGGCGCTGTGCTTCACTCCACATCTCGTGTGTGTGAGGCAGGCGCAGTCCAGGGCTGAACCTCAAACAGTGGTGTACCTGGGGTTTAGACAAATATTCACTTCATTAGTGACGTTTCCACTTGAAGTTCAAATTGCATTTCACTGTGATTGTACCTGATATGATTACATGTGACAAAAAAAACTTGATTGATTGAAATTGCTAAACAAAACCATTATTATGTGAAAGAATATTTTTTATCCAGTGTGAGATGTCTGATTGGTCAACAACAGTGCTGATAGTTTACAACAGCGGCTGTGATTTTGGGTAGTTTGATGATGCAGATGGTTGCCACACCTTCTTAACCTTCAGGAAAGTGCCCTCTGAGAAAAGTGCTGCAGTAGCACGTGAACATTTTATCATTTTTTATTATAGACTATTCAGTAGAAAATAGTTCCAACAGTTGATTTCATTGGAACTGTTGAATTTGATCATGTACACGGGGAATCACCACTATAGGTAAGTGATACAATATATTTTTTTGTAATTTGGGTGAACTTATCCTTTAAGCTGCATCACCTAACAATATACAGGGGGTTAGAAAATAATGGACACACTCAGCATTTGAAGTAACTGAGTCACCTTTACAGACCCCGCTACAAAGATGTTTGTTTCCTGCCAGTTAGCAGCGTTCCTCTTATTTGAAATGTGTCTATTGTCATCCTCTTTATATTCCTGTGGGATAGTTTCAACTTGTAGTTCGCTCCAGTTGTCCCTGTTTGTTGACACAGCATGTTCACATATAACTTTTGAGACTGCAAAAACACATTTCCTACCACAGCAATTATTGAAACTAATTGAATTAAACAAGGTCCCTTCCAGACCCGTAGGCCAGTTTAACTTTACACAGTTCAACTTTTTAAGTCAGTTCAGGGAAATAAATCATCCTCAAAAGTCCTACACTAAGATGTGTTATTAACAAAGCCATCATCAGCAAATACTTTATAGGGGGTTTAAGATATTTGCTCATCACTCCCCAATATCTCTATGTAAACATATCTGCGGGGAGTGATGAGGTCGGAGCCTAGACGCCAACCTCTAACTATGTTCTGCTGCTATAATAAACATTTCAATCGTGAGTTGTCTGACTGAAATAACATTTGCAAAGCCTCTGTTCCACTGAAGCGGTAATGTTAACTAATGCTATTGACCACACCTGGACTTTTCCTGCTATGGTGTCAAAATGTCTGCCATGAAAAAGTTCTGTCACCTTCAGTGAAGATGATTTGTCATTTTTTTGTGAACAGACAGCTTTCCTGATGTTAAACATAATGAACATTTTCGGCTGGTGGTGGCACAAACATGCCCCACCTTACCCTGCCAATTATATATGTTTGAGTTAGATAAAGCTATAGAACTTTGTTTCATTTTATACAAGAGTACATTGAAATTTTCAGCCTTTTCTCGCCGCCAACAGTTCAGCCCAGTGGACATACGTTAGTTGGGAGACAATCATTAAAATGTTTTTTTTTCAGGTGAGAACCAACCAAATCTTGTATTATGTCAAATAGATGTATTGTTAATTGGATGCAGCTTACAATAACTTGTAATTCTTTGCTTTAAATGTGCAGAATCAATAACTTAGCTCCACTCAGGACTTAGTAACAAGACACAAAACATTTCTAAAAGGGTCACAAACTGCACAGTCTGCGACTTTCTTGCAGAATCAGTCATTTTGAACCCATAATTTGTTCTGAATACATCTCTTGCTGTGTGGTTGCATCATGTTCAGCCCAGAGGAGTGGAGGAGCTGCGATCACTCACTGGGAGCGCTCCGGTGTGAGCGCTGGGACGCCCTGAGCGCCTCCGCACTCAGCCGGGGCACCGCCGACCTTGCCGGCCCCGGACGGATCCCAGCGTTCCACTGGGCCAGGCGCAGCATGCTCTTGGCGGTCTCCTTGGTGACGGGGTGGCCATGACTGTGAGCCGCCCAAGAGGGTCGAGGTTGGGCGTCTTGATGAGGAGGAGAAGGAGGAGGAGGAAGAGGACGTTGGGGTCTGCTGTTGGAGCTGAGGAACATCTGAAGGAGGAGAGAGACAAAAGTTTAGAAAAATTAAAATAGTCAATTCAACATGAATCCATGTTATACTTCACATTAGTTCCTGTATCCAGGCAGTAAAATAAATTGGATGATTTCACCAAAGCCTGAATATTAAATGCCACAGTGTCCTCTATCTCACCCTCTCCTCCCCACTCCCCCAGACCCCATCATCAGCATAATTTGGCTTCCCCCCCTGTCATCCCCCTCTCTGGGCAGCTCATCATTAACATGCATTTCTGTGTAAACGCTGCTCCATAATGCATGATGCCTGCTGGTGGCACGGTCTCCAGAGAGTCACCACGTTTATCGTCTCCCTTTGATACAGACAAGGAGGTCACAGTCATAGTGGGGTTATGGCGGGCGATGATGGATGGAGCGGGGGGTGTACCAGCGATTTGGCTTTGCGTAGCTTGTAATTCGCCTCAGACAGCTTCTTCTTGCTCCCGTTGCCGGGCTCCCACGTGTTACTGCGGCAGGTGGAGGCTCTGCTTTTCATCTGCCTGCGGAGAAGACGGTTAAGTCAGTAAGCAGGTGGAACATTGCGACGGACACGACAGTGGATCTGCAGTGCTTTGACATATCAATCATTGGTTTCTATCAGTTGTATATTTATTATCTGCAGACAAACAATCAATAAAAGAATGTATTTAACCAATAATGCACCATGATGTTTGATATTTTGCTTGTGCCATCCACCCAAAATACTGTAAATATCCAACATGGACACTTAGTTATCAGAAGGCTGGGCTGTTTTATTCCTACTTTCTGCTGCATTTGGAGACGGATAGTTGAGTTGAGTTGTATCATAGTGTATAGTGTTGTGTATATTACATATACTGCAAGTATATGATATATAATATTATATTCTTTATTACTATATTATTTATTATGTCATTATGTATATTGCATTTGTTATTCACACCTGTACCTATGTATTATAGATAGTTCACACATTATGGTCTCGCTGGAGTTGCACTACTGGCTCTCTTTTGCACAAATATTTGCACAATTCACTTATATAATCTAAGGCAGGGGTTTCCAAAAGTCTATTGCACATTTTTGTTTTTCTGTTTCATGCGTGTCTTTGGGCTTTTTGTAGTCTATGTGGAACATTACATTTGAAAGATTTCTGGTTCTCTTCACACAGTTCTGTTTTCTTTTCAGCAGCTATCGCATAGATAGATAACGTGGTCTGCAGAGCATTTAACACAAGTGTAGCCACTGATTTAAAATGAGAGTCTTCTGCTCACAATAATTAATGAAGGAGAAATTGGTTTCTCTTGTGTGAGAATATGCAGAGGTACGACACTTTTGACTCCATAATATGGAAGTATGAAGTCATATGTAGAAATGTTGTTTACCTGGTGTTTGCTAAAGAAATGGAAGCAACGAGAGAAGAAATGCAGCTGTGATGTAGGAGAATGTAAATGTAAGGTGGGAAAATCTGTGCCAGTGCCATATTGCCGTTTTTCTCCTCCTTCTCCTTCAAAATAATGTATAAACTGTATGTGAGTATGATGACTGTATGAGGAGTTCAGAGAACACAACACTGTTTGGAGCATGCATTTGACGTTTTGAAAATTGAAACCGTTTTGGTGTTTGTGGCACCAGCTCTCAAAACTGGGCTTTTCTTTCTGACAAGGCTTCAATGCAGCACATTTTGTCCTACACTTCTTATTTTCTTTCTAAGACTCACATATTAGGTGTAAGACTGTAGACTGAGCTGCGCATCTGAGTATCTATATGGTGTGAAAATACACACGGTTTATTTGTCCAATTTCTCTTGTTGTCTAGAGTAGAAACAGACAGAAACTGCTCTTTGTGTACTTTTGGCTGACGGAAGCATTTATAATATTCAATTCTCTGAGTGCAATTGGTTTGTTTTTGCTTAACATGGTGAATTTATTTTTTTTTCTTTTAATTTTCCCAATTATAATGGCCTTTTCGAAAACTGATCATCCCCTGCAGTCTTACGCTTGTTCAATGGGGTCCAGGTTGTCCAAGTAGTTGAAGCGTACTGTGTCTTTAGGACGTCGGTCAGAATCTCTCCATGGTGGCGGTGCAGTCGGCTGCTTCTCCTTTCTTAGTCCCGTCCTGGAGATGCTTCCAGGTTGCTGGGTACCGGATGCTGGACGCTCCTCATTGAAGAAGGCCAGTTCTGCTGACGGATCTTCACATCTACTGCTGACGGCTGATTCATGTGGAACCACAAACTGCTGCTGGGACGAGGCAGTCTGGAGATGGACGGTAGACTTTTTATAAATGTGTTATCTCTGCATTTTTATGTAATCACCCTGTAACATCAATCTCTTCTATTGCTGTTTATTTGAGAACAAAATCATGAGAACTGAGTGCTGTTTGACCACCGAGCTAACTCTTGATCTGATCTCCAGACCTGCAGCGAGGTGAGTCGCAGCTCCTGTACAGTCTGGATGTAGTGTCTCTTCCAGACGCCCTGCTCAAACGGTGTGGGGGAGAAGTTGATGCACCACCCAAGCCTCACACACTTTGGCATCCACAGCTGGTCCAGTTCCACTATGCTCTTCCAGTGCCAGCTCACCTGCCCACAGAGGATAAAAAAAAGGCCCAGAGTGAGGGAGTTTTATGATCCAGAATCCTCACCTGGCTCAGTAACAGTTGAGTCATCCATGTTAACATCTCTACATATATGGATTATGGTCAGTGTGTGTACCTGGGCACATCGACAGAGGCTGCGCGGGTCCAGGAAGGAGAAGAGGTAGAGGCTGAGGGCTCTGGGCAGCAGGCAGGTGAAGTCTGCGGCCTGCAGGGGGAGCCGTCTGCTCACACAGGCGCTCAGGAACATCAGCTGCTCCACCGAACAGCTCAGCACAAAGTCCCGCAGCACCGCCCTCCTCTGGCTGTCAGACCACCTGTCAAACTGACAAAAGGGATGAAAGGACATAACAGAATTCTTTCACATGCACTGTTTCAGTTGAATGGAGCTGGATGAAAATGGAGTGTGGTTTCTAATGACTACCAGAAATTTAGAAGAAATTTAGAATGAGCTCGCTGCACGGCAAAGAACCATCAGTGCATTTAGTGTGTCTCTGTTCGTCTGCTCTAAACTTACCCACTTTGCCAGAAGGTTTCGCCTCTCTTCAAACACCTGAGAAAGAAGAGAACAGTGAAAAGGGCTAGTAACCACATCAAACTGCATTGTCAGGAACAAACTTACTGACTTTTTCTACTACAATTGATACTGTGTGAGCATGTGGTGATTTCTTTTCTTGGCTTTGAGGTTGCATAAAGCTTAATATTGGTCTTGCTTGCACAAACTGAAGCATACATCTATACCTCATCACAACTGGGTGAAGATTTTGTCTTCTCTTGTGGAGTTACTGGGACTTGACTAAATGTTTTCCAAATTCCAAAACTTTAAAGTTCCCCTCCACTCAAAAATACACCGATCAGCCATAACATTATGACCAACTGCCTAATATTGTGTAGGTCCCCCTTTTGCTGCCAAAACAGCCCTGACCCGTCGAGGCATGGACTCTGAAGGTGTGCTGTGGTATCTGGCACCAAGACGTTAGTAGCAGATCCTTTAAGTCCTGTAAGTTGCGAGGTGGGGCCTCCATGGATCGGACTTGTTTGTCCAGCACATCCCACAGATGCTTGATTGGATTGAGATCTGGGGAATTTGGAGGCCAAGTCGACACCTTGAACTCGTTGTCGTGTTCCTCAAACCATTCCTGAACCATTTTTGCAGTGTGGCAGGGCGCATTATCCTGCTGAAAGAGGCCACTGCCATTAGGGAATACCGTTTCCATGAAGGGGTGTACTTGGTCTGCAACAATGTTTAGGTAGGTGGTACGTGTCAAAGTAACATCCACATGAATGGCAGGACCCAAGGTTTCCCAGCAGAACATTGCCCAAAGCATCACACTGCCTCCGCCGGCTTGCCTTCTTCCCATAGTGCATCCTGGTGCCATGTCTTCCCCAGGTAAGCGACGCACACGCACCCGGCCATCCACATGATGTAAAAGAAAACGTGACTCATCAGACCAGGCCACCTTCTTCCATTGCTCCGTGGTCCAGTTCTGATGCTCACATGCCCATTGTAGGTGCTTTCGGCGGTGGACAGGGGTCAGCATGGGCACCCTGACCGGTCTGCGGCTACGCAGCCCCATACGCAACAAACTGCGATGCACTGTGTGTTCTGACACCTTTCTATCAGAACCAGCATTAACTTTTTCAGCAATCTGAGCGACAGTAGCTCTTCTGTTGGATCGGACCACACGGGCCAGCCTTCGCTCCCTACGCACATCAGTGAGCCTTGGCCGCCCATGACCCTGTCGCTGGTTCACCGGTTTTCCTTCCTTGGACCACTTTTGGTAGGTACTGACCACTGCAGACCGGGAACACCCCACAAGACCTGCAGTTTTGGAGATGCTCTGACCCAGTCGTCTAGCCATCACAGTTTGGCCCTTGTCAAAGTCCCTCACATCCTTACGCTTGCCCATTTTTCCTGCTTCCAACACATCAACTTCGAGGACAAAATGTTCACTTGCTGCCTAATGTATCCCACCCACTGACAGGTGCCATTATAATGAGATAATCAAAGTTCTTCACTTCACCTGTCAGTGGTCATAATGTTATGGCTGCTCGGTGTATGTTTTTCTTCTTGTTCCTGCAGTTGAATGTTGGAGCTTCACTGTGCAGAATGATGTGTGTGCAGAGTTTGACACTAGAAGGGTGTTTTCACATTCATCTGCTGAAAGTGGAAAGTTTCTATGTGCTCACTGAAAATCTGATTTTAAGGGGTGGGCCCTACGAGCATGATTTGTGACATTACAAATAGTTTGGAAGCCAATCCTGGTTCAGTATTCAACTTATACAAGTGTGATGTAGAAACTTGAAGCCACCAGTGCACATACACTGAGAATGGACTTCACAGTGAAGTAGGAGACATCTTGTGTCCAGCAGGAAAACATTAGAAATTAACAAAATTAGCATATTCATAGATCCTGGAATCTTTAATGAGCTACAAAAGTAGATACCATTTTAAGGATTTTAATGTGGAAATTATACCTTTTTGTAGCAAAACAACATATCAGACACACATTATTGTTCCAAACAGACAGATACATGTTTTAATACAGGTCTGGAGGGGATCTTTAAGGTTCATGAAACCACTTAGAAATCTGTTGGAAAAACTCAAAAATGCTTGGTTGACTTTTGAATAAAATAGCAAGGAAAGTTTTTTCTGATGATTGTGATTACAGTGTCTGTAATATGGGATATTCAAGTTTTCACAAGTTAAAATGTGTCAATATATCTCCAGTGGTGGAAAGTACATTTACTCTAGTACAATTTTGAGGTATTTGTACTTTACTTGAGTATTTCCATTGTATGCTACTTTACACTTCTATTCCACTACATTTATCTGACGGCTGTAGTTACTAGTTGCCTTTCAAATCGAGGTTGCACATAAAAATCATATCACATATGATAAGCTTATAAAATACAATGCCTGAGCAATTCCACCAAAGAGACATTTCCTCTCTAAACTTCTCAGGGGTAAATTTATCCAATATTTCACACACACACAAATAAATAAATAGAGAAAAGTCCAAAAAATGAATACAAATTTCTGTAGCATATAGTTGTGAAAACTTTAATATCCCACATTACAGACACTGTAATCACAATCATCAGATAAAACTTTCCATGCTATTTTATTTTAAGTCAACCAAGCATTTTGAGTTTTTACAACAGATTTCGAAGTGGTTTCTTTTTACCTTGTTGTATTTTCATTACCCTGTAAAGCACATTGAATTGCGCTGGTGTATGAAATGTGCTACACAAGTAAAGTTGCCTAGCAGAACCCCACAGTCACACTGGGACATTTTACTGCAGAACCAGTACTTTTACTTTTGATACTTTTAGTATATTTTGCTAGTAATTCCTCTCTACTTTTACTAAAGTAGGATTTGGAATGCAGGACTTTACTTGTATTTTTACGCTTGCTACTTTTACTAAAATAAAGAATCTGAGAACTTTTTTCCACCGCTCACCAAATAAAAACTGTATTCTGGCCATTAATAACTTGTTTTTGGCTGATAGCACGGTTTCAGAGTAGATGAGTTGATCTGACCTTGCTGTTGGACAGCGGGTGGTTCAGGGGAGTCCAGGTGCTCAGTTTGGTCTGCGTCTTAGCGCAGTTTGCAGATGACCTCTGTGACAGTGGCATCTTTGAGTAACGGCTGGGTGAAGGTAATGTACTAAAATACACAAAACAAAACTTTATTCACATGTTTGGTGCTATTTCCTTACAGCTTTGAGTGTATGTGGAGCACACAGTTTTGTCACTTTTCTTCTATAATTGTACACTTCAGAGCTATTGCACTTTACGGCTTATGTATAGCCTCCTTCAAAAATATTACGTTGCATAACATACCAGCTTTTACCTCACTTAAAATGGTTAAATCATGCCAAATGATCATTTCGGCACTGTGCCAGACGTCTTCTTCTCTAAATTCCCCATCTCCATCGTGCCATTGTGTTACTCTCTGCTGTTACCTAATAAACAAAGCATCCTCCTCTTTAATTCTGTATGTTGTAAAAACAAGAGTTCGTAAAAACTGTTCCAAAGTCATAATAACACAAACCCAACCTGACACACATTCAACCCAGCAGTGGTATGAGAGTTAACATTCCTGCTCAGACCTGTACAACACACTCCTCTGGTATTTAACTCACCATCAGTTCTCCTCTGCTGGAAGAAGAAACAAACCCAACTCCTAAACTCTCTCTCTCTCTCTATGTGCATACTCCCATTGGCCTCGGTGTCCGAACACCCAACTCTCCTTCTTCTTCCCACTTTCCTGTGCACAGTGTACTTGTTTCCATAGTAACAGTGAGTGTACTCTCCTTACATGGACTGACTGTCACAGCCTGTCACACACAGAGGGGGGTGCTGCAAAGCAAACCACGGTGGAGTGTGTGCAGTGGGGAGTGTGAAGGAGTCGCTAGCTCTAATGATGACAAATGGAGTGCAGGAGGCCTGACACTGCAACTGCTGTAAAGACCATCTGCCTCTGATACACTGATACTGCAAAAAATACGTTTTACTGCTTGTATACTTCACAACACGTTCCGAGACATGTTTCAAACGTACAGAACCGGCCATTCATTTGGGACACAAATTTGACACAGGAAAGATATCATTTTCTTATGCACTGTTGATAACTATAATAGATGTGCCAAATTGTCCGAACATATGGAATGAATGTCATCTACATGCACAAATACAACCTTGTAAGTGATCAAATGTATGCCTATTTATATTTTAACATTAAATATATGTGACATGTAAGAATCCAAAATCAATTCTCGTTATCATCATCATTATTATTATTATTAAAAGTAGAGTGTAGTAGTAGTAGCTTGTATAGCCATGTGTTACGCTTAATAAATTGACTTTGTAAATTATGTAGGCGTTGGCTCTGTGTTTTTCTCTTGTATGAGGTAAAACTGCTGTAGGCCTACTGATAAAACATTCTAGGCCGATTTTGCAGACGCCCGGCTAAAACACTCAGTCCCACCAGTCACAGAAGTTTTTCATTCAAAAGCAGAAAGCCTGCTCGTCCTCGGATGGGCGGTCGCGCGCAGCAAGGACAGAAACCCTGCTGCCAAGAAAGAGGGAGAGCTGAGTCAAGTTACACAGACACGCACTGAGCAAGACCGGAAACTACCTGGCGGGCCTTCAAAATAATCAGGTCAAATCTGACATCATCATAACATATAACACATAATTATCATTCGCATTTAATATCCATCTGCTCTATTTCGCACCCATGGTCAGTGGAAGCATTCTGGATAAAAGTTAAAGTCAACAAGTCTACAAGTTAAAGTCCTTCATTCAAAATCCTAAAATAAAAATACACAAGTATCAAAGTAAAAGTACTGGTTTTGCAGGAAAATGCAACCTGAAAGTGATATTTTAATATATACTAACATTATTACATTGTCAGTACTGATGCATCAAGGCATATTATGTAGACCTACCATTTTATTTCTGTAGCTGGTTGAGGTAGAGTTAATTTTAACTATTTCTTTTAATAGCAGTAGGTAGTTTAACCTATGTCAATGCACTGTATTTTATCAGTGCATTACATGTTATTATGTATAATGTTAATCTGTAAAATAACTAGTAACTATAACTGACTAATAAATGTAGAGGAGTGAAAAGTACAATATTTACCTCTGAAATTTAGTGGAGTAGAATTTATAAAGTAGCATAAATGGAAAAACTCAAGAAAACTACTTAATTTTGAGGTACTTCTATAAAGGTACTTCAAAACTAAGTACAGTACACTCACACTTTAAGTTGCTGCAACAACTCAATTTTTACGAGCAGGGTGGTAATAAAGTAAAAATAAAACTGCGCCACCACCTCACTACATGTTTAATTTACTGACACAATAATGTGTTTAGTGCTTTCTTTTGTTTGTTACTTCAGTGTTTTCTGGCTAAAACGTAATGCTCTTTGTCCTCTGTACCACGGAGTCGGCGGTTTCAGTGCGTTCGTCGATGAGGCTTTTATTTTTACAGTTTTGACTGGAAGCCATTTTTAAAATGTCACCGGCTTCACGCTCGGCAGAGAGGAAGGACAGAAGGGGGGAGGAGGACAGAGGAGGAGGAGGAGGACAGGAGGAGACGGTAGGAGGGTGCTGGTAGAGGGACATTCACTCATTGTTACCAACTCGAGGAGCGGCGGAGACCCCGTTGCTACACGTGAATTTTCGGCACAACACTCAGGTAAAGTTGCCTTTAATTTAACCAGTTTATCTTAAGGTACATATGTAGCGGGAGTGTTTCTCATCAACAACCACCTCTGTTGCCGCCCGGGTCGGTGCGCTGAATTCTAACACCGGTGCGCAGGCTGCACATGCCACGGTTACTATCGTTTAGGATGAACTAACCGTCATCTTTTGTCTCCGCTGCGCTGCTTGACATTTCTAACCGTTTTATTCAACCGCGTTTCTGTAGTGAGGCACTTACGGTGGGGCAGACACAAACTAACACCCGGTTACGTTAGTTAGCTACACTCACATTTGTGAGGAGCAATTAATTTCTGAATTCCCTGCTAGGAGCTAACGTTATAGGAGGAGCCCGCTAACGGACGCGCTAATACCGCATTTACCTTTTAAACCTTTAAAATACAGCTGGGCTTGTTTGACATTTGGGTTAAGTAGACACAGGTGTACGAGAAAGTATTATATGTGGTTTGCGTGTCAGTGAATGGAAAGGTATTGAATTGTTAATGGGTGTGTACTGTTTTGTAAATGCCGAAATTCTCGTTATGAAAAAACGGCTAAATTGGGAAAAAAAGAAAAAGGCTGAAATAAATCGCCCAAACTGTTTCTGAACTGTGATTACACAACTAAAATTACACCAATACCAGAAATGGTAACACACCACAAATTAAAATAAGTCACTAAAATAACCTACCATAAAAAAATAAATACTAAATACTCACATAAATGTTAGTAGTAATGATAAAGATATTTGCCATGTATGTGAATGTTTTGCTGATACTTAGTCCCTAACATGATATACAGTATTTGCTGTTAATTAATTCTGTTAATGTTATCATTCATCTACACAACCCACCCACCACATTTAGTGACCTGAAAATCAACTATCAGCCCCCTTGAAACAGCCTTTTGTGTGTGTTTTTCAGTTGTAATTAGTCTAATTTTTGTTAAAAAAAAAAAAAAAAACCTGGGTTGCAATTTTCAAGACATAATAGAGATGAGTAACCTGCTACTGGTGACCTGATGCCAAAGATATATTGATAAGTGTTGCGCTTTTATTTTTCAGATCGCATCAGTGGTTGTCATCAATATTTTTGCTCTCAAGCATCATCACTGCCCGTCGAGCCAGGAGAGGGAGGAGTGTGAGCTGTTCGGTCACAGTGCAGCATCTTAAAGGACCACAGCATCTCTGGAGGTGATGGAGGTGCTTGCGACACACTGCTGCCGCTGACTGGAATCCCCAGAGTGATGGATGCAGCCATCTTCAACCATGGCCGTGTTGGATTACGCTCCCAGACTGTTTCTCTGTGAGCTGAAGAGGAGGAAGAGACTACCAGACAGTCCTGGACACTCCTTAACAAGCCTTGTGATTCTCCTTTCCTGGTGACTGGGCCAGATGCTGGCGGGGCTCAAGCCCTCTTCCTAACCAGCCGTCCCCCTGGGTCTTTCTTCTCTCCTACTGTACTACCACCAGTCATGGATCTCCTGTGGGTGCTGTCGGTGTCCATGTTGACAGCATGCGTCGCCATCCCCATGGATGCGGCGGCGGGGAGCCACAGCATGTTCACCTGTGAGCCCATCACCCTGCGCATGTGCCAGGGGCTGCCCTACAACTCCACCTTCATGCCCAACGTACTGAACCATTACGACCAGCAAACGGCCGCCCTCGCCATGGAGGTACTGTACACTGCTGACACGTGAAAAATGTATAAAGCTTGTTACTCCAATCTGAGATTGTGAGGGAGAGTACAGATATTTTGTGCTGATAATCAATACTGATATTTTTGTTCCACGGAAAATAAGGCATCAGTGTTTTCTCTCTGTTGTTGGGGAGAAACATTTTTAAACATATTTAGACCATAACAGACGATTTAGACCAATGGTTCCCAACCTTTTTTGTCCAACATACCTCTCCAGCCCTATCAGATGGGCCTAAGTGCCCCTTCATCATACCCCTTTGTTAGAAGGGAAGGCTTTATGGTATTGTTCAGTGGTATTTTTTAGTGGTTTTGGCCAAGTTTGCATTTGTACTACAGCCATTTGGAGTGACAAAAACTGGTTGTTTCAACCATTTACAATATCAGTCTTAATCAACCCAGGTTGGTGGAAAACTGAGACATGTCTTGTGCAGTCACATTACCATAGTTGGTAAGTAATTGTGACAATAACTATAAAGATCAGCATCATACACATTTGTAATCTTACTTGTGTGTTGATTTTTCTCCTAAACACAAATATGTAAATATATATTATCAAATCATGATTTCTATATTTTCAAATTAGCTGAGCTTCACAATTTTCCATGTACCCCCTGGTCACTACAGAAGGGGTACAAGTACCCCTGTTTGGGAATCACTGATTTAGACCATAGTGGAACTCACTGAAACATAGCAGCTTTGTGATCGGCAACACCTATTCAGTGAAAGGGGAATATCTGGGATACATTGTGCCTTTTGAGATACTAATGTTTTAAAAGAAAAATGCTTGGAAATTAAAATATCTTTGCAGCTTATAGTGGTCTTGCAAAAACCTTTTATCTAAGGTGAAAAACATAACTGATAAAAGTACAAATATCAGCGCTATATTATTATTTTGTCATGGTAATTCGCCTATTTAAAGCTATGGATTTGGGACACAAATTGCCAATTACCCGTACCAAATGGGCTACTACCTGATCAAAGCCAATTTTGAAATTGCAGTGTGTCACATTTAGAGAGACATAATTTTATATTTGAGTCATATATTCTAAAAGGCAGAGAGGATTTCAGGTCCTTTCTGTTTTATAACCATTGTCTTAGAAATGTATTCACAACATATTGTGTGTCAGAGCCAGTTGTGTGGCAGTTGTCCATAACCCCACACACACACACACACACACACACACACAACAAAACTGACCTTTTTGAGTATTTCCCCTGGTTCTTTCTAGAGCTGAAACAATTATCCAATTAACCAATTAGTTCCTAGACAAAAGATGAATTTTGATAACTGATTCATTGTTTTAGTCATTTTTCAAGCAAAAATAATGTCAAACATTTGTTGGTTCCAGGTCCTAAAATGTGAGAATTTTCTGTTTTATATAATTTTAAATAGAATATCTTTGGCTTGTGGACGAGACATTTGAATATGTCCCCTTTGGGTTCTGAGAAATTGCAAAGTTTTCTATAGACTGAATGATTGATGGATCATGAACCTTTAATTGACATAATAGATATTTGATTAAAGTAAAATTTTCTGCTGCATATTGATTTGAGCTTTAATAGATTTTTGGGTTGGGAATACGAATAGGTAATGGCTGGTATAAAATGGGTTTTCCCCTCAACAAAGTAATTACAATACATCAAGATGTTGTTTTATATTTTGTACATACATAGTAAAAAGCTGAGCAGATTTCTTGTTTTTTTCTGTTTTAGGACATTTTGATGTCACCACTGTCTTAGAAAGTGGTTAAAATGTATTGGGTTTTGTTCAAAAGTTTCCCAAAATTATTATTATTATTTTTATGTGCCCTTTTTGGAGCAGTTTTCTCTGGTCCTTTTACTTCTTTTTTTTTTTTTGTCTGTAGTGACTCACATTGTTGTGGCTATACAGAGGTGAAATTGACACACATCTGCACACACACACACACACACACACACGCATATTATCACAGAGAGCATTTCTATCTACATGTATTTATTGTCAGGCCAGGCCAGGGGTTTGTGCTATAATTAGTCCTCCTCACATGTTGCTAAGTGGTTCAGTGTGTCAGCTGCTCTGCCTGCCCCATGGACATCAGTAGCCTAGATAGCTATCGCCCCGGCTAACTCTGTATGTGCTGAGAGTTGGTAATATCAAAGTGCTAGCCTACTTTAATTTGCCTCCTTTAGCTCCAGGGACTGGGAGTGTATTACCAAAACATTAAGCAGAAAATTAAGTTTTAATACACTTGTCCCTTGGGGCCATGAGAACAGTGCATTATTAAACGCCACTGATTTAACAGGGCGCGTTGTCCTGAAATGGTTTTACATCTGGCATGTTGACAGACAGCGATTCTACCACAACATGTAGGGACTCTTCATCATTTGTTCTGTGCCAAAGCCATTTTACATAACAGGCTTTTGAGCAGTTAGTCAATTTAGCGTGGGAGTGAAGATACCAAACTGTTCTCTGTTTCAGTTTGGTTCAGCTGTTGGATTAAAGCTCAGATTCTAATGTTAAATCCATGTTTTATTGTTTCTACCCCTTGGATTATCTATAGATTTACAGGCAGCCACAGCATCTGACTGTTGTGGCTGTGTTATCCTCTTTGAAACAATGAGTTGGGCATTTAAACACAATCATGGAGCAGATGCATCACCTCGTTAAGTTAATCCCATCCTTTTATATAGGCTGATCCCTCTGGAAGCTCAATCTATCGAGCAATTACTGGCCAAACGGCACCAAAACATTAGACTGGATGCTCTGTTGCCTGAACTTGTGTGTGTGTGTGTGTGTGTGTGTGTCAGTCCATCCATCTATATTTATCTCAATGTATCCATTCTCAGCATCATGTTCCCATTGGCTCTCACTCCCTCTATCACTTTTACCCTTCGACACCAGCCCTGCCCTGCCCCGCCTGGCACAGCGTCCATGTGTGGAGCGCTGCCGGCCATCTGTGCCTGCTCCACTCCGCCGTACTCAGCATAGACAGTGCGAGAGAGATGGAGGGCGGGAGGGGTTGTGTGCCACGAAAATCCTGGGTTATGTAACCTCTGAACATGCCCTGCCCGACTGTGGGAGCACACAGCATCGCATCACAACTGCACTCGCGTTTGGAAAAGATGCAAACACTCCGGCCTCGCCTGCCTGCTCGTACTCGCGTTGTGTTCTTTCTTGTCATTGCCAAAATATTTACTTTCATCTTCTGGGTTTAGTCACTGTGCCATGTTGTTTTTTAAGGTCTTCACAGTGTGATTTCTGATGGATTCTTTCACACATTTAGAATTTTAATGTGTAAATCAGAAAGATGTATGTGGTTTTCTCAGTGCCGAGATAAGGCCAGGTTAGCTTTTGCCGCCTAATCGCAGTGTGTGGGTTGCATTGAACAGAGAGAGTAGCGCTTCTGGTTTAGACGGTGTTCACTTTGATTGGTCATGGATCCGCAATTAAGTCTCTTTTAGTGCTCAGAAATGCTCGTTGGGTTCGGAAAACACATGGAAACCTGCTAGGTTCCAAATAAGGGAGACTATGCCTCCTTTCGGCTCTTGTTTTCCAGATAACTCACCCCAGATCCAGTTCATGGGAGAATTCAAAGCCTATAAGATGTTTTAGGGCAGCCAAATGAGAATTGACAGTTGATTTTTAAAGGGAATTAGGTCCGCTGAATAGCCATGATAATGATGATGAATGCCTTGCACCGTGGAGAAACTGGGAGTTGGACGAGAACCAACGCCTGCCGTTCTCGCAGTTCTTGTGTAAACCCCCTGAAGTGGTGTCTGTTTGAATTTCTTTTTCCTTGTCTCGCTTTTCAAGGTCTTTTCAAGGTTTTTGTTTTTTGGGAAAGTGGACGCAATTTGTCACGATATCGTTATAAACTTTCCCGTTGCTTTATCTTTTGAGATATATCGGTAATGTTTCTAAAACTACCGTCTAGCGTTCACTTTACCATAATGCAGCCAAGCTGCAAACCACATTAGCAGGTCGGATTTACACAGGTATAAAAGACAGTTGTTGTTGTTTTTGTTTTTTTACTTTATTGCACAAATACATATTTTATGGCTGCCTGAACAGGAAACAACCCAACCAGGAGGATTTCTAAAAACAGGATTTTCTGTTTTGGTGTTCATCCTCGCTCACACAGTCATCGCTGACCGCTGAATGACCTCGCAGCTGAAGTGGGACAGCGGCCTCGGGGGCTGGGAATCGGCTATTCCTGTGCCACAATGATACTGTGCCACACTCATATGAGATAAGTGGGAGCGTGGCGGATTTGACTGGCATTACAAAAAGAAAAAAAAGAAACGGGCTAAAATCCCCTTCTTTAGAGACAGATACACACTGTAGCTGCAGAATGAACGTGAAGCCTCGTGGGTTCATCACAGCAAATCAATTAAGCTGGTATAAACTGTCCTTGGCATCCACAGCAGATGGTTCACAACTCACTGATGATACAGTATGATATCAGGCTGCTCTTTCTTCAATGGAGCTAGTTGGATTTACATACCCTTTAAGGATTTTTGTTTTGCTGTAAGGTGGAGGCAGATTCTCTCATGATATTTTTATAAACTGTTCCTTTGCTTTGTCTTTTGGGAACTAATATTTCTAAAGGCCTTTTATACACCGGGGACATGACAAATAAACGACACGAAGACGCGAAATATTTTCTGCTCACTATCCTGCCTCCGGCGATGCTACTCCACACGTTGTCCTTGAGTTTATTGTCTTTATAATTTTTGTGTCCTTTGTCATATAATACAGGGTAAGGAGAAACACAAACAATCAACAGGTCCACCACTGTCATTAGGAGTTGTGGCATAACGTCGGTTCCACACAACATGATTGGCTGATGCCTTTATTTGCAGAAAAATCGACCTCATTCCCAAAAATATGACATTTTTCGCTGCGTAATATTTGCGTTCTGTGTGAAAGTACTCATGACAAAAACAACAGTTTGAAAACATATATTGACATGCAAGTTAATCGCACCATTATTATAATCGTTACCATTATTCATCTAAGGATGGCATGATCAGTACAGATTTATTGGATTTACATATCCTCACATGGAAGATCCTCACAAAGAACTGAATGAGATGCTAAATCTTCAAATGAATTATCAAATCAGATTTTCATATTTGTGTACAATGGAAAACTTGCCACCTTGTGCTTTATTGTACAGCTAGTAGAAGAAAGTGTGTGTGAGCTTTGGACTAAAGCACTGCAGAAATCTTGCTAAAAAAGTACCTGTGTTAAAAGGAAAAATGGCTCCTTTTTCTTATTTGATTGGCGCGCTCTCATGAGGAGGAGAGACGGGTTGATGGAAGTGGTTTTCAGGAAGGTTGGGAGGTATATGTGACTGTCATGGTGAAAGTAATGAGAACAGGGATTACTTGAACGTCTCTTCAAGGCCAGATGGGACGAGTGAGGGCCGGGGCCAACTGAAGATGTTAATTAAATTAGGTTGATAAGAGGGCTTGTTTACATGAAGACAAAGCCAAGCCAGCAAATCATTTTTAATGGCTGCAAGATAATAAAAAAAATCTGTGACAATAATAAACAGGCCCTGACATGTCTTCTTTTGTCCCTATCACAGAAATGAAAGACGATGACCAGGTTATTCTGCCTGTGTAGGCACAGGCCCATCATTGGTAGTAATATAATGACATTCAAAAAAAGTCTTTCCTTGGTCATCTTGATCTCAGCTGTCCGTGGTATTTGTTGTTTTGTTTTGTATGAAGGGTGTGCAGAGACACAAAGACTAATCAATGGTGTGTTTTTACACTCATTTCCTCCTCCTTTCAGGCCGTTAAATCAGCCTCTTGTCTCAGGTTTACAACACATTCAGATAAACTGTGTCATGTTACAGCTGCTGTGTAGAATAACCCAGATACTCCACCCATGCTGTGTGAATGGATTTGTAAAGGAGGTGTGTGTGTGTGTGTGTGTGTGAAATGCTGAGAAAGCTCTCGGATGGCTGCAAAATCTGTCTTAAAATGTGCTGCAGTGAACTAAAAAGTACAACATTTAGCATGTGTATGTGTGTTAGCTAGTAAAGATGTATCCCAGCTAAGCGCGCACACACACACACACAGACACAACATGGTCTGATAAATCCTACCCAGCGTGACCCAAGCTATAAAAGAGCCTCTTGTTTTATTTAATGTCCAACACCGTGTTTATTGGCAGTGGACTGAAAGAGAAGCACATCCAGAGAGCAAGTCGCTGCTCCACAACAACCCTTCTGTGACTCTGTGCGTGTGTGTGCGTGCACGGACATTACACATTGTCAGTGTGTGTGCAAGGTTTTCAAACATTTCTTAGTTGTGAATGACACGGCTGACTCGGTTGACCCATCCCTCCTCTCTCTCTCTGTCCCCCACTCTCTTACCCCCCACCCACCCATCTCTTTTGTCCTCCCCCTCCCCCTACGAAGGGCTCACCCGTTGCCCAGGAAACGGTCCCAATTGTGCTGTTAACAAAGGAAGCGGAGGCTTTCTTGCCTCCAGGGAGGTGGTCCCCTCCACCCCGCACCCTGACCTCCTCGAACCCCGCCCTCCTCCTCCTCCTCCTCCTCCTCCTCCTCCTCCTCCCTGGTGATGCATCACTCGTCGCCATGGCGCTGAGCATGGACATTTGGAGAATTGGAATGGCAGCAGAGGAGAAAGGAGGATAAAGGGGGGAGAGAAAATACAGGATGGAAAGGTGCCGGGGGGGTTGACTGGGAGGTATTTATAAAAGCGCAAATCTACACAGACCAGTTGGCCACGGTGGGCTTCTTTGTCAGCAATTCATCAGTCACAGCATCTTAGCAGCTGACTCAGAGCCCTCATTAAAAACGAATAACTTTAGCATTGGGAAGCTACATACAGCTACCCTTCACTGGACTAGGCCGTATTAATATTTAATATCACGAGAATCTTGATGTGATTCAGAATGTGCTGGATAATCTCAGAAATGTGTGGAGGTGAAACTAAGGTCAAGGCTGTTTTTCTTCTTTCTTCAAAGGCTGACAGTTTGGAGATGAAAGGTTTTCGCATTAACAAAAATATGCAGAAATATGCAAAATCATGTTAAGTAAACAAACTTATGTTGACCTGCGTGGTAATGTAAAATGTGATCATTTAAAATAATATTTCCTAGTTTTTTTTCCTCATTTCACTTAGTGCCAGGCTTCAGTATTTACTCTATAAGACAAGTGGTTTTCAGTGTCCGAGCACTGCTGGAATTTGCCATTTAATCAGAGATGATTTACATGTGCGAGAATGCAACCAGGTGGATGCAATTAATTACAATAAACGAGCTGTAGAAAAGCGTGCCAGTACCGTACGCTGCAGAATTGTATCTTTAGCACTAGATCATCAGTGGGGCTGTGCGATATGACCAAAATCTCATATCAGGATATAGGTCACTATATATCCAGATGACAATACACATCACGATATAGCACATTTTCTGTAAATTCAATGAATAAACAGTTTATATTAAATGACCCCATGGAAAGGCCTATTTCTTACTACATTTTGAATTATATACTCGACAAATAAAAGGTACTTACTCATATTTGATTGTTTTTCAATTCAATTCAATTCAGTTTTATTTATATAGCGCCATATCATAACAAAGTTATCTCAGGGCACTTTTTCGAATAGAGCAAGTCTAGACCGACTCTTTATATTTACAGAGACCCAACAGTTCCCACCATGAGCAAGCACTATGCGACAGTGGCAAGGAAAAACTCCCTTTTAACAGGTAGAAACCTCGAGCAGAACCAGGCTCAAGGTGGGCGGTCATCTGCCTCGACCGGTTGGGTTGAAGGGGGAAGGGGGGAGCGGGAGAGAGAGAGCAGGAGGAAAGAGAACATACAGCAGCTCAATACAGCATAGATATGGTAATGGCATTGATGTTAACACCAACGGAAACAACACTAAGAGCAACATTATAATAGCAATACTAATAACAGCAACAACAGCAATAGCATCAGCTGGTGCAGAGCAGGAGCACGGGGGCAGCAGGCGGCAGCAACCACAGACCCAGACTCCACAGCTCCAGAGGCAGAAACACCTGCAGAAAGCAACAGAAGTGGAGGGAGAGAGAGAGAGGAGAGAAAGCACACAACTACGGGAAGAAGTTGAATTAATAACAAGCATTGATGGGATATGAGGGCGTACAGATGGAGAGGAAGAGGAGGAGAAAGGAGCTCAGT